>JAVJIF010033239.1:0-92500 GCA_038442645.1 Agave tequilana | reverse complement strand
CAGTTGGCAGGTTAGATTACTCATAACCGAACTAGGGAATATCTGTACTTTGTAGCTTTAAGTTCGAGCTTACTTGTCATCTGGATACTAATCTGGTTGCCGGGATGCTTGCTACAAGAACTTTTTGGATAAAAATACCATATGTTCATATTTTGTTAGTTTATTCTATAATAGAGTGAGATAAATTATAAATATATCGTGTAGATCTTGTTAATGTATGCTTCATTAAGGATGCTACGCAGAAGTTCCTGCTACTAGACAACTTGTAAGTTAACTATTGTTTTGTCCTTTACTCACTAAAATCTAGCCAAGAAATGAAATTAAGCTTGATATATCTTTTGATGTCTGGTGTCTGGAATTTAATCTGAGAGAAGAGAGCCCCTCTGAATCTGCAAAGTTTAACATAAATATAACTTTAACATCTCAGAGATACAGAAACGTTTAAGCTAGTTTTGTTGTTCTGTTACTCATATAATGTTGGTGTTTTAGGTTTCGGTCAATCCCAAAAAAATTGTCCTTCTGGATCAACTGGAGCTGATATTGTCCAAGGTCATACGGAAAGGGATTAGGAAGGTGACAAAGAAGAAATTAGTGGTTGGTCTCTTTAGAAAGATGTAGGGGTCATACCTTATTGTAGGTGCATTTTAGAAGAACAAGAGTAAAGAGGGGATGTCATGATTGCTAGTTACATGTCATCTGACTGCCCCTTTCATGTAACTATAACTGTTATATTCATACTGACATGTTCTTTTTATATTGTCTATTTTGTATTCCACCAGTAGTCAATCGAAGAATAAGGTTTCATTTAGCTTACCCTCCAAATGATTTTTGCCTTTGGGTGGTGGCTAAATCCTGGATGATGTTGGAGCATCTTCTGTTCAGAAATGGACTCTTTTTTCTTTTTGGAAGATTTATATGTTTGTATTTATTTCTTGAATTTTCTGGTTCAGGTCTAATTATTGTTTGCACATTATGTTTCAGGCCATTGTTTTACCAGATCAGGACATTACCTTTCATGATATGGATATGTTCCATGGACATTTGGTGCTCTCTGTTCACAGGGAGGGGCTTCCGATGTTCTGTTCCATAAACATGCCTATTGATGATATGTTGGTGATTATCAGATTTATTTCCCTTTTCCATTACTTATATTAAAATTTTATTTATATCTGAATTTGATTTGTAAAAATCAGAATGCTTAAAAAGGCCAGTAGTGGAACATGTCTCACTTATTACAATATGTTGATGCCCTCCAAGTATACTGGTCAGCTGTCATTTGTGTTTTTGTTGATTAGGATTAGGATATAATTTTTGCTTCATATTCTTTCAGATTGCTGTCATTTGTGTTTTTGTTGATCAGGGTTAGGATAAAATTTTTGCTTCATATTCTTTCAGATTTTACAAATTAATGACTCTAGTTGTAAGGAATGAACATTAGGTGAACAAAAGTTAAGGCAAGGTCACATATCAAGCCGGAGGCCACAAAATTATTGTCATTTCAACTGAAATTTGGCTTCGGTTTCCATTCAGAACATGTCTTCCCAATAGTGTTATCCTCCTTGCATAGAATTTGGACCCTTCATCTGTCCTTACTAAGGGTCTGTTTGGTTGTCGTAACTGGCCGTAATTCGTAGTTGTAATTGGTAAAGTCTTTTACAATTGTAAATGAGTTACATGTATGTAAATTTTACGGTGTTTGGTTGGTAATATAAACTTGTAAAGTGGGAAAGTCTATTGTACTTTACGGTGTTTGGTTGTCGTAATGTATAAGTCGTAAGTGAAAAAGTTGACCACAAAATTAACTATTTGGTGATTTTAAAAGTTTTAATACTGCAAATAAATATTAAAAAAGTTAAATATTAAATTTTTTTAATATTAATATAAAAAAATAATACAAATTTGTATGACCACAAAATTAACTATAACTGGGCTGTAAGTGAGTGGTAACTGGGTTGCAAGTGAGTGTTAGTTGAGTTACGTAAGTCTTTTACGAATTACGGTCCAAACAAACGCCGTAGTTGTAACTGGGTAGTAAGTCATTTACGAATTACGGAGTTTTAACGCGAAACAAACGGCCCCTAAATCACTCTTAATTAGTGACGGGAACAACCATTTCAGAACACACGCACAGAAGGATATTTTGTTTGAAGTTTGATGAAGGTACATCCAAGAGGATATTGATCAGCACACCTGGGCTCTTTTAAACATTCTCATCTAGGTTATAAGGTTTAATTTGGCAACATTTATCTGTATGACAGGATAGTGAGTATCTCTCTTTTGCATATTATAAAGATGATGGCAGCTAGCAGGGAAGGATGGGGTGCCCATAAATCAAAAGTAAAGTAAAGGAAACAGAGGGATTGTTCTCGGAGTGTTTGAAATATTGTATCATTGCCTATCTGCTTGTGGAGTGGCTCAGAGATAGAGATGTTCCTAGATAGTGAATTTGACTGGGTAATGTTCAAACTGACCGTGAGGAGTTATTGAAGTTTCTCGGCAGTGGTTTTTTCCCCTATTTCACTTTAATGGACCAGAGTTATTCTATTCTCGCTTTTGGAAAAGTATGCTATATGCATGTATTTAAATGAAACATATGCAGCATGGAGTTTTGGAATCCTTTATAATTGCAGCAAAAGCCAGGTGCAGCTTTATGTATTCTCTTCAGAATACCGACAATTGCCATGAAGAGAATACATAAAGCTACACCTGGCTTTTGTTGCAATTATAAAGGATTCTAAAACTCCATGCTGCATATGTTTCATTTAAATTCAGGATACTGATACATTGTTGTTACATCTATGGCTATATGTGTATATGCATGTCCACACATGCATATAAATGAATTAGTAACTCTAAAATGGTTAAATAAAATGTTATAGTTGTATATTATAAAATGAATATCAAAATTAATATTTGACCAAGTCGTCATTATCCTGTACATCCTTTATATTGGAAGTGGGCAAGTTATATAAATGCTTCTATAAATCAAATTGAATTGTTAAGGCATTATGCATGCATTAATTTATTAATTTTATAGCATGTCTGACAATTCTAGAACAAGTAATAAATTTTCATCCGAATACAGGATATGGGTATCTCCTCTATGAAGTATCCATTCAACATATTTATTCGTTTTTGCCGCATTTTGGATCCAACATTTGAGGTTGCAGGACACATTTATAATGTTTCTGAATTCAGCTATGCAGATGTTGAGCTCATATATAGTTGTAGCATGTCTGGGTGTTCAGTACGTCAGAGATTTTGAGTCAAATAGATTGCTTAAAATGTGTGAAGGGTTTTTATCTTTGGATTGACGTGCAGTTTTATCAGAGAATAGGCACCGAGATGCCTTGTTGAAATCTAAGAGAACCGTGTACCTCTGGAAGTTGTTCGAGAAGGATACATAGAATTGTCTGCATTAAAACAAAGCTAGAGAATCTCTGAAGATGTGGAAAGATGCATTGGTGAGCATATACTGAAAAATTGGATTAAATTTGCTGATCAAATGAGTAGAGGCTCCCAAGTAAATAACCCAAGGAGCAGGTGATGAAGTAGTCATGCATGCAACATTACTTGTAGATGCTCCAGGATGCAGGTGCCTGGTGAATCACAATGACAAGTCATATATAACAGCAACATAACATCAATATAGCAACCTTGAAGAGGAGGTTATGCATTATTTTCATGTCAATGAAGAACTATAAATGAAGAGGACAAGACATATTAAACTAGAGGGACCGCTAATGATGTCGTAGGAAAAGGTGATGCAATCCAGAAGAAAGATGAGATTTTGCTGATGTAGCAATCTGATTTTGTTAGCATCTTATGTGATTTTGTAGCAATTTGAAAAGATCTCCAACTGATTTGGAAAGATGTCAAACTGATGTTGTGGGATTTAAAACCAATTTGAAAGACCTCAAACTAATAATCAATACCAAAGAACTTGAACTAATTTGAAAGATCTCGAACCAATTCTTTGGGATCTTGAATTAATTGAGAATATCTTGAGTTGATTTAGGAAAGATGTCAAATTGATGTGGGGCTTGGAACCATTTTGAAAGATCTCAAAGTAATAATCAAGAACCAATTTGGAAGATCTTGAACCAATTCTTTGGGATGTTGAATTAATGGAGAATATCTTGATTTGAAAGATCTCAAACCAATTCTTAGGGATCTTGAATTAACTGAAAATATCTTGAGTTGATTTTGGAAAGATGTCAGACTGATGTGGGGTTTGGAACCAATTTGAAAGATCTCAAACTAATAATCAAGAACCAATTTGGAAGATCTTGAACCAATTCTTTGGGATGTTGAATTAATTGAGAATATGTTGATTTGATTTTGGATGTTTAACTGTTTTTTGTCGGATTTCTACCTAATTTGGAATGGTCTTGAAGTAATTTGAGATGATCATGAAACATTCACTTTTGTCTTCTTTTCTTTCTTCTCTTTACGAGGTGGATGAAGACGGAATGGAGAAAGATTCGCTATAACATGAGTAAACTAAGAGAAATGAGAGTTTTAAAGGGAATGAAGGTAGTGGAAAAATTATTTGTTGTTGATTTCAAGAACTATTAAGAAAAGGATATTTATGATGTGGAATGATGGAGATAAACTGATCTGAGAGTAACCCATAGTGTCTGTCCTTGCTCTAGTACCATGTGAGGGCTTAGACATGAGTAAAGATGATGAAAGAAAGTAGTAAAAGTAGTGTAAAGAGTGGAGAACTTTTGGAGAGGAAAAGATAGCCACCTCAACAAGAGGATAGCCTCTCTTATTTGTACCATTCATCAATATTGTGCATGTGGTGAATGACAATAACACCCCTATTTGCAAATGGATTGCTGAAAGTAGCATAATGGGTGTTAGGAAACCAAAAACCCTAGATTCATTATTCATTAAAGGAGAAAACAAGATCATATATAATACAAGTGATGGGTACATATTATTGGGTAAAATCCTAATAGCCCTATAATCCAAAAACTTATCTAACACTCCCCGTCAAACTGGAACATAAATATCAATCATGCCCAACTTGCTACATAAGATAGAAAACACCTTTGGTGAAGCTGCTTTGGTAAGAATATCCGCCAACTGCTTTGAAGATGGATTAAACGGTAGAGAAACCACCTTCTTGGTGCATACATCTCTGACCAGATGACAATTAACCTCTATATGCTTAGTCATCTTATGAAATACATAATTCTGTGCGATATAGTAGCAGACTGGTTATCACAAAACATAGGCATAGTTTCAGGCTGTCTAAAATCAAGCTCTAACAACAGGTTCTTTATCCACATTATCTCATAAGTAGTATGAGCCATGCTCTATACTCACCTCTGCATTGGATCTAGAAGTAACACTTTGTTTCTTACTCCTCCATATTACAAGATTTTCTCCAATAAATGTGCAATAGCCAATAGTTGATTTTCTCTCTCTTAACACCAGCATAATGAGTCAGAATAGCCAAATTTGCGAACAAGTCCATACTTTTTCTACATTAAATTTTTTTCCCAGAGAGCTTTTGACGTAGGCAAAAATCCTCAAAGAAATAGTCCAATGAACCTCTCTAGGTTGATGCATAAGTCTGCTCAGTACTCCGAGTGTAAAGGTTATATCCGGCCTTGTGACTATCAGGTAGATCAACTTTCCAATCAACCTCCTATATTGTCCATGGTCGTCAAGAGGATGACTACCATCACACCATAAATCCACATTAGTTTCTATTAGAGTGCTAGCAGGTTTGCACTCCAAAAGGCCAGTTTTCTCAAGGAGATCAAGTGATATCTCCTCTGAGAAAGAAGTAACTCATGTTTTTTATAGGCAACTTCAATCTCAAGAAAATATGTTAGCTTTCCCATATCCTTCGTCACAAAATGACGTTTGAGATATTTCTTTGTTTCTGCTAAGACAACATAGTCACTCTCAGTCAGCAAAATATCATCAACATACATTGTCAGAATCATTGAGCCAAGCTTAGTACGACGAACAAGGATAGAGAATCTAAATGACAGCCACTGTTCTAAAAATCGGATTAATCGGCCGATTAATCGGCCGATTAATCCTATTCGGTGGCAGCCCGCTTAATATTACATTAATCGCTCTGATTATGCGCTCGGGCGATTAATCGGATCCAAAACGATTAATCCCCGATTAATGCCCGATTAATCCCCGATTAATGCCCGATTAATCCCCGATTAATGCCGATTAATCCGATTAATCCCTGATTAATCCGATTAACCCCCGATTAATCATTTAGGCATTTCATATATTTTTATTGAAAAACTTATCACTTTGTGTGTATTGGATCGCTAAATAGTTTATGTTGTGATGTTGATGATTTAATAATGATCTTTTGTTAAATAGTATATGAACTATTATTTATTAAATAGTAAATGAATTATGAATTATGATATTTTATTATTGTATATTTTGCATAAAGTGATACTTATGTTTTATTATTTTTAAATTAACTTATTTAGCAATCTTTCTCCATCATTCTTTAAAGCTCATTATTTTGATTGATAAATTGATTATTTTTTTATTTATCTTATTTTACACGTAAGTTCTTTGATTTATATTTATGTTGCAAAATTTGAAATTTTGGATTACTAATGCGACGAGATCAGTTCTCTTATTCTTCTTTTTTACTATTTATTTATATTGTCTTGTTGTTCAACATATCATGGTTTCTAACTTCACATCTAGATATTGTCTTGTATAATATTTAGGTATTTTCAACAATTAACTGTATATATTCATATGTAGTTGTGTATAAATATAATTAAATATATTAAATATTTAAAACGATTAATTCCCGATTAATCCTCGATTAATCCGATTAATCATTATTCAGTGTTGGACCGCACGAATAATGAAATCGATTTTTAGAACACTGATGACAGCGAGCAAAGCCAATACCAGAGATAACCAAGCTGAACTTCTCACACTATGCCCTTGGACTCTGTTTGAGTCCATAAATTGCCTTCCTAAGTCTGCAGACAACATTCTTCTCCTGAGTGACACCTCCAGAAGGTTGCTCTATATAAACTTCCTCTTTTAAGTTTCCATGTAGAAAAGCATTCTTGACATCCAGTTGGAAGAAGAGCCACTCCATATTAATAGCCACAGAGAATAGAATCTGAATGGAGTTCAGATGAGCAACTGGGGAGAAGGTCTTAAAATAATCCACATCATATGTCTGTGTGTAGCCCTTAACAACAAGTCTGGCCTTATATCGATCCACAGAGCCATCTGGGCGATATTTCAAGGTATAGACCTAGCGGCAACTAACAACGACTGCCCCTTTGGGAGGAGAGACCAAATCCCAAGATTCTCTAGAAACTAGAGCATCCATCTCCTAAACCATAGCCTGATTCCAGGCTGGTTCAAATATTGCCTCCTCACAAGGCCTAGAAATAGAGACAAAAGACAAAGGCAGGGCAATCTGGTGAAAAGAGGGATTAAGACGATCATGAAAAACGAAATGGGAAATAGGATGATCAGTACATGCCCGCTTACCTTTGTTAAAGGCAATAAGAACATTAACATCAGAGGGAGATGCTGATGGCTGAGGAGGAGGACCTTCCAGTGAAGAGGAGTCGATCAGAACTGACTCAGAGCAGGAACTTTTGGCTGGTGATTGTAGACATATCTGAAATTCAGAAGATGCTTTGATGCAGGTAGCTCTGTAGCATCTGTCGGTGACACTGGCGTAGAGATATGAGGAGCAGGTGCAGACAATGGAACAAATGATGGAAGAGGGATATACTTCGATGCAGTAACTTTTCTTGTGGATGAAGTATGGAATGGATTCAAAAATATGACATCTACAGACACAAAGTACTTCCTGTTAGTAGGATTGCAACACTGGTATTCTTTTTTAGTTCTAGAATACCCAATGAAAACATACTTGATAGACCGAAGAGACACTTTATCTAAACCAGGAGGCAAGTCCTAAACAAAACACGTACAGTCAAAACACGAAGAGCCATGAAAACGATATTTTTGTTAGAATAAAGACAGGAAAATGGAATAGTGCCATTAAGGACAGATAAAGGCATTCTATTAATCAGATAACAAACAGTTGACACAGCATCAGACCACAAATTTTAGAACATGCATATAAATCATCATGATTCTAGCAACATTCAGAATGTGTCTATGTTTGCATTCAGCTATACCATTATGTTGGGACGTAAAAGCAAGAAGTTTGATGAATAATCCCATTCTCAGAACAAAAAACAGAAACATCATTTTTCACATATTCCAAAGCATTATCAATACGAATCACACGAATAGAGGTAGAAAACTGATTTTTATTTTATTGAAGAAAAGTTGAATAACATCACAAACTTCAGGTCCCTTTAAGCAAATAAAGTCAAGTTATGCGAGAGAAGTCATCAATAAAAATGAGAAAATATCTAAAGCCTTTTACTGAAGGCACACGACTAGGACCCCAAATATCTGAAAGAAATAAGTGGCATGGTGATGTTTGCCCAACTAACAAGACTTACAAGCTAAACTGAAAATGAAAGACTCAATAGAAACTACAAACCGAAGCTTTTGCACGAAAAGATGACCCAGATGCCAGTGTCAGAGTAGCACATGATCAGAGACCTGCAATGAAACCAGTAAGGGACACTCTATCGTACAAATAGTACATGCCTCCTCTTTCATGTCCTGAACTAATTCTCCTCCCAGTCGATAGGTTTTGAAAATACAGTAAGAAGGAAAAAAGTTATTTTGTAGTTATTTTGCTTGGTAAACTGACTGATAGATAATAAGCTAATTGAAAATTTTGGAACATATAGGTTATCAGTAAGAGTCAATGATGGAGAAGACTGAACTACCCTATTGCCTAGTACATGGGACTGAGTACCATCAACAATATTAACAGAAGAAAATTTATTTGAAAGATTTAATGAGACAACTTTTGCTTAAGACGTCATGTAGGATGAGGCTCCTGAGTCTCATATTCAAGGCTTTTGAGAAGATGCAATATCAGCATCCATTTCATGAGTCACTGAATAACTGGCCTTAGAGAGCTCGAGCTGACTCAATGTGTCATACTCGTCCTGTGATAGCACCACAATAGAAGAGCCAAAAGAACCAGAGTGGATGAAGGAGCATGAGTAGCACAACCAGGGGTAGGAGAGTCAGTATCAACCAGTTATGCTCATTCAGGGTGACCAAACTTCTCCCAGCACTTTTGAGAGATGATTATTCCTCTCGCAATGTTTACATTGATGGGGCCCCTTATCAAAGCCATTATGCCTGCCACCATAGGATCCATGTCCTCCAAATGAGCCATCTCCTCTAAAATCACGATCGCAATCACGACCCCCCTGCCACGTCCAGAGACCATGTCAGACTGCTCAACAGATGGTGTAGGGGACACATCTGCTCTAATAAACGCACGCATAACTCTAAGAAGGTAGCAGTCAATGTGAAAATATTATCTCCTCTCAGTATCTGACCCCGCACTTGTGATCACAATGAGAGACTGAGTCTAAATAAAAACTTCGACACTATGAGATCCTGAAGATACCCCCTCAGTATCGCTGGATCAGTAACAGCAGGCTAATGCATCTATAACTCATCCATCAGACTCTTGACTTCTTCATAGAACTCAGGCACAGATTGATCTCCTTGTTTAAGCTCAAACAGGCGTCTATATATTTCAAACACCCTCGAAGGGTTCTTTTCATATATCACTTTCAGAGTATTCCATCTTCTTAGCAGTATTCAAAAACATGACATTACCACTGATCTTCTCCTCAAGACTATTAAGGAGCCATGTCATCACACAGTAGTCTCCAGAAAGTCAGTCTCGTATGTAGTGGCAGTAGTAGCAGGTGGGGGATCAAATAAATGGGCAAATTTGTTCTGAGCATCTATGAAAATGAAAAAAGCTTGCCCTACAACAAATAGTTAGACCCATTTAAAGTCAAAGTAGTCCCCAAGATAGTCTTGGGACCAAACATCCCGACAACAGGGGAATTAATCAGAGTGGAGGAACTTGTATCATCCGACATATCAACTAATCATAGAAATCAGAAATAGCCAGTTGAAAGCCGGTAAATCAGAGAATGCCTAATTTAATTATCAGAGAGACACATAGAAAGCCAGATCAGATTGATCATGACCAGATCTGATCAGATTCAGTTTGATCATGATGAGAATAGCGTCGTGGTACGTTGGAAAATTCATGGAAGCCAATGAAAGGAGCAACAGTGGCAAACAGGGTCGCACAAGGATCAGTTATCCTCTGGAGGTCTCGTCAAGTCCTGTGGGGTGTGCAAGAGGCGTCATCGTGGCCTGTGAGATGTGTAGGAGTCGTCAACGAGGCTTGTGGGGGTGTGCAGGAGACATCAACGAGGGCTGAGGGATGTGCGGGAAGTGTTGGCGACGGCTAAGCGATGTGCAAGAATCGTCGGTGAGGGCAGCAGGATGTGGAGAGTCATCGACGAGCACTTTCGAGGCTGACGAAGGCTTCAACAACTTCAGCAGAGTTTGTCAGAGGCGTTGGACAAGTCAGGCATCCATGACGACTGCATGTGATGATTCGGTGATGACCTGCGTTGTGTGGCAGGGGCGGTGGAGTCGTCGGGAGGCCAGATCAGCCTCGTCAGAGACAGTCGAGGTTGGAAGAGGTGCTGAAATCGAACGTCAATGATGGCGGAGGTGTTGGGGGGAGAGAGAGAGAGGAAGAAAGGAAGATGGCGGTGCTTTAGAGTAGGGTTTTGATTACTGCACTGATACCATGTTAGGAAACCAAAAATCCTAGATTCATTATTCATCAGAGGAGCAAATAGGATACATATATAATACAAGTGATGGGTACGGGTTATTGGGTAGAATCTCAATAGCCCAATAACCCAATAACTTATCTAACGATGGATAAACCATGTTGTAGGGCATATAAGTTGAGAATGCTCCAATTAAACATGATACAAACACTAAAAACCTTGTATACCAATTCTGTAACATTTAATGAAAATCACTCCATTTTGACATTGATGCATAAAACTAAAAATTCTTTTGCATATTGATTGTTAAGTCTAAAATGTTGCTATTAATTAAGATGAATGGAGTGTATTTGCAATTTGAATGGAATTCATTGGATATAAATGAGAAGGATTTGCTTCTAAATAACTACTCCATTGGATGGCTCGTTGTTTAACTGTGTCCTTGTGTTTTGCTTTTTCTTAATCATCTTTGATGCAACATCTGGTTTGATAAACTGAAGCTTTTTTCTATTTTTTTTTCCTTTTTTGTTTTCCATAGAGAAGTAAACACTTATTCAGATCGGTGGGTTAGACTGCTTTGTCATGCTCTTCTCTCAAGAGGGAGGTTCCATTTTCAATCCCACAGTTGTTGAACAGTCTATTAACCTGGGTAATTAGTGATGGGTGCATGTGTATAGGCTGGAGGGTTACCTCCATCCTCTTTCTCTCTCTCTAAAAAAAAACTAGTTCAAAATGTATAATTTTAGTTCCTTATCATGCTCGTAAAGAATCTGTTTGAATGATCTTTACTGTAAATGGAAAGGCTTATCCGTCTGAGAATGTTTGTGAATCGTTAGAATATAAAAGTATCATCGTTTTGGTTTAGTGGCAGAGATAGTAATATGGTAACAGTAGTATGAGAGTAACCCAGGTTCAATTCACATTAGGCGGACATTTTAAAAAGTGGATTTAAAAGTAAAAGAATACTGATGCAAAAAAGCCCGTGTTTTGGCCCATAAAAAAAGGCTCTCAACCTGCGGGGGCCTGAATACTACCCTTGACCCTCACCATAACTTCGGAGTTTTGGTGTAGTGACACAAACCTTAATATGCTAGCAGAGTAACCCAGTTTCAATTTCCATTGTGCTCACAAATAAAAGTGGATTTAAAATAAAAGAATATTGCTGCGTAAAAGCCCATGTTTCGGTCCATAAAAAAGACACTTTACTTGTGGGGACATGTTAGAATATAAAAACTTTATCCTTAACCCTCATCACAACTTCGGAATTTTCGTTTAGTGGCATGAACCTTAATATGAATGATGGCCGTGTTTTGGTTTACTTCATTTATTTTCTGATACTGCTATATCTATGATGCTTTGATGTGATTATTTGCAGAAACCAACTAAAGTTGAGGAACTTAATCCATGTTTTTTCCGGTAGCCTCAAGCCTCTGCAATATTGCACCAGGTTCAAATCACGATTTCATGTCATCTATTTATCGTGTGGTGATCTCATCTCCAGTGGTACAAGACTCAACTTTTCCTTTTTCTGATAAATGTGTTTACTTACATGAATTCCAGTTAGTTTTTCTTTGGCACAATTGCTTCGATGATGTGTTTTTCTTGACAAGTTCCTTTAAGTTTCATACGTGGTGGTCTGAGATCAGTGCTCTTCACAATTGCTCCGAGCTTGTGTTTTCTTGGCATGTTACTATAAGTAGCAACATGGTGATCTCAGATCAGTTCTGATGCGTACAATTATAATAAGATTTTCAAACAAATATTTGTATTGAATTGGCATTAATTAGTATAGAAAGATAAGATCCTCAAGCACCAAGTTAGCCAGCAACATACATACTGTATCGGATACTACACTCTTACTCTGAAAACAATCTTACTTTTGATGACATATTGACACTTTTTGGGATAACATATTGACACTTTTTGGGATACTTGTATAACACATTGACTCTCCTGATGTTTTTGAAGCTTAGTAGATGCTATAGTTTTCTGTTTCATCAACAAGGAAAGAAAATTTTATAAATTATATAGTCCTGATCAAAGAGAATCTAACAAATTTGACTAAACTCAGATGCCTTACTGTCATGTGACTCATGTCGAGTGAATATAAAATATGCAAATTCTGTCAAAGAATGTTGAAGCCAGTATTAAGAATAAGTTGGTGCCTGATTATTAAGCAATCAACAGGAGGATTTGAAATGGAATGTTTATCACCTATCAGTAGGGTTGCAATCCTGATCCCACCTGGTTAACAAATCCAAACCTGACCCGATTTAGCAGGTTTGTAAGCCCTTATTAGGTATTAGTCATAATTGGCTCAACCCAATCAATACAATTAATTAATCGAGTTAGAATCAAGACCTTCAACCCGACTGACTGTACCTGCCGTATTTTAAAAAAATAATACACCTAGTTAAGAATTTATACATTTTGTTAGCCCTTCCAAGGGATTTGAACCCACGTCTAGTTTAACCAAACTCTTAATCTACCACCTTAGACCAGCTAAGCCATTTTGCTTCTGCTACATTCAAAACTTAGCGCATATATAACCACAGTCCTGCTCATAACTCTCTGTATGAAGGGGTGAGCACTATACAGTTTTAACCAAAACCTGAACCAAACCGATCTAGGAAAACCGAAATATTTCTGTTTTCAAGTGATTCAGTTTGGTTTCAGTTTTGAGAGAAAGGAAAAAACAATCTCCAAATAAAGCAATCAGATTTGAATTGTTATAAAAAATACTTAAATATTGAATGTATAAATGCGTAATATATAGAAATAGGAATAAAAATATTGTAGATATTATTATATATGTAAAATATATACTAGCACACACCATATAGGGAAAAATTATATTACACATGGTGTAACATAAGAGTTTACGCCTACTTATTTAAATGCATGACGTAAACTTTTATATTACACCCATGTTTAATATAATCTCTCCCATATAAAATGGATCATCCATATAAACTATACAGTAATATATATTGTTTAACAAATCTGACCTGAACCAAACTGACCTTAAATACTCAATTATGTAGATTAATAAGCATAAAATCTGAACTCGCTTCAATTTCAATTTTAGTTTGGTTGTTCAATTTCCCCAAAAGTTCAGTTCGGTTTCATTCCCCCCCCCACCCCACACGCTCACATTCATAAAAAATTTTCAGACTTCGGCATCCATCACTGCATATATATATATATATATTATATATATATATATATATATATATATATATATATATATATATATAGGGCTTACTGTACCTCAGCCTGCAGGCTGAGAGAGTTTTTCAGCCTGCGGGACGTGGCTGAATATATGCCACACATCGGTCGCAGAGTGTGGGCGCCAAAAAATCAAAAAAATCCCGCCTAAACAATCGTGAAACAAATTGACAAAAATACCCCTTTTATATGACGACGGCGACTTCTAGCATTGAAAAGTAAAAAAATTTCATGGTCGCATACTTAATACAGAATAAAGAATACCGGAGGAAACATGCTATCGTATAGCAATGCGACCTCCTTCAGTACTGCGACCAAAGTCGCAAACTTCTTTCTCATTACGATGGTGATGACGAGGATTAGAAGTTTAAAAAATTGTATTTTGTTTTTTTTTAAATATATATAAATCTGTTTTCTAAAGTTAATTGTGTGAATTACATTTTTTACTACTATGTCTTGGTTGAAAATGCTGTACAATTGTTACAAACCTTCATTTTAAATATTTTACGCTAAACGAATATACTGCGACCATGGACGCAGTTAATAATTATCTTACTTGACCCTTATAAATTTTTAAAATGAAAGGTTGCGACATTGGTTGCAGTTGCTGGACGCAGACTTAATAAATACACTGCGACCTTGGTCGCAGTTGCTGGACTTTAGTCTTAATCAACAACAACACTGCTACCTTGGTCGCAGTTTCTGACCGTAGTCTTAATAAAATAAACGACCGTAGTCTTAATAAAATAAACTGCGACCCGCAGTTGTTGGTGTTTAGTCTTATAAAATACACAGCGACCTTGGTCGCAGTTGCTGGTCTTTACTCTTAATCAACAACATCACTGCCACCTTGGTCGCAGTTGGTGGTCTTTAAAAATAATCAACAACAACACTGCGACATTGGTCGCAGTTGATGGCCGCAGTCTTAAAAAATAATCTGCAATCTTGGTCGCTATTGCTGGTCTTTAGTCTTAATCAACAACAACACTGCGACGAGGTCAACAACAACACTGCGACGAGGTGACACGTCACCGCAGCAGTTGCTTAGTCGCAGACTTTGGTTACAGTGTCGACCCTGGTCGCAGTAGTTACTGTTTGCAATGTATCTTATGCGACCTTGGTCGCAGTGTCATCTATGGTCATAGTTGTTTTGTTTGCAATGCATGGCTGCGAACAAGTTCGTAGTTTATTAAAAAAAACAAATATGCTTTTTATTTATGTCCAGACATTTATCTCCAGGCATGTGCAAATGATACAAAACGATCTCTTATACAATAAGATTGAGTGTTACAATATAGCAGTACAAAGAAGACTAAACATCAAAAAAATCCCTTGTTGACTAAGAGCAATCTTCTTCTTGAGGTCTGGTGGCAGCAGAATCAATAAGATTGAGTGTTACAAAGAAGACTAAACATCAAAGTAGCCAAGAAGACTAAACATCAAAAAATCCCTTGTTGACTAAGAGCAATCTTCTTCTTGAGGTCTGGTGGCAGCAGAATCAATAAGATTGAGTGTTACAAAGAAGACTAAACATCAAAGTAGCCAAGAAGACAAAACATCAAAAAGAGCCCTTGTTGACTAAGAGCAATCTTCTTCTTGAGGTCTGGTGGCAGCAGAATCCTCCGATTCCAACTGACCCTCCAAAGTGCCGGGATACGATCTTTCGTTGATGAACATCTCTTCACCAGAAGGCTATCCAGTGAGCATGGAGTTTCCTCGATGTCACTTCTGGGGTAAGAGAGGGAGAGTGAGACCTCACAAGGTATGCTACCCACCACTATATCCACCACATCCCCCGCCGCCATACCCACTCTGACCATCCGTTATCAGCAAGCTTGACTGGTGCATCAAGTCAGAGCAGATCTCGGTGAGGTTTAAGTCCTCGTCAGGGATCATGACTTCTTCCCTTGTGAACGACGAGGACCATGACTTCTTCCCTTGTGGACGATGAGGTCTATGACTTCTTCCCTTGTGGACGAACATCGATCAAGTTCGTCCATAGGGTCATCTTCATCCATGGAGGCAGGCCCCTGTTAGAGACTCTGAAGAAGGCGGAAATTCTCAGAGCAATTGCTCTCGAAAGAAAACAGTCTAATTATGGGCTGTTAAAGGGAGAGGGTGAGCCTATTTATAGGCAGCCCATAATAACCATAATTAATGGTTCATTAATCAGAATCGTCGGCATTAATGGTCTCCAACGCCAGCGCCGGTTTGGCATTAAAAGACATTAACGTCTAAACCCAATGAAGAACCGACGCGTAGACAACCGCTTCGGGAAACAACGAATGGTGCGGGGTTCGTCAACATAGACTTGACGTTAAAAGATCTCATAAAATCTTTATGACAGGTCACGTCTCACAGACTGACTCCAAGTCACATCAGACAACAGACAACTTTTCATTTTTCATTTAGATTCAAAAATGACTTAATCCAAAACAACACTTAATAAACAACACTTACTTAACGTACTGCGACCAAAGTCGCAGTCCATGTAATGCAACCCTAGATTGCAGTTGCTGGCCATCTTTATCAATAACAACACTGCGACCTTGGTCGCATTTAACCATGTACACTGCGACCAAAAGACTTTAACTAAGGTCGCAGTTTAAATGTACAATGCGACCAAAGACTCTGACTACATTATATACAAAAAATTAATTACTTAACGTACTGCGACCAAAGTCGCAGTCCATGTAATGCAACCCTAGATTGCAGTTGCTGGCCATCTTTATCAATAACAACACTGCGACCTTGGTCGCATTTCACCATGTACACTGCGACCAAAGACTTTGACTAAGGTCGCAGTTTAAATGTACAATGCGACCAAAGACTCTGACTACATTATATACAAAAAAATTAAACTATAAAGTAGAATTTTATCGCAGGCTGAAAAAATTGATCTGAAAAGATTTTATATTTTCAAAAAATTTTTTATCGCAGGCTGAAAAGGAGAAACTAGATCTTTCAAAAAAGAGGTAAAGAAATAGGCGAAAAGTAATTTATATCCTATAAAGAGCGGCAAAAATAAAAGGGGGAAAAAATAATAATAAACAATAAGGAAAAGTTATCATAAGGGGTATTTGGTAATTTAACTTCTACCTAAAAGCGGGCCGCAAGTCAGTGAGGTGACAAATTGAGCCACGTCACCGCAGGCTGAGATAGTACTCTCAGCCCGCGGGCTGATATACATTTTTCTCATATATATATATATATATATATATATATATAACTTATCTAGTGAGAACCGACCTCACCAAAAGCTTCGTGCGAACTCCGTCATGGGCCACTCTGTGGATGAGCCTAACCATTCATCTTGATGTACATACTCTATTTAGGCTACGATAGAAAAATCATGCGTTTCCGAACATTTTTATCCATGCATCAAATGACATCTTTATTCTACAGCTAATATAACATATATTTTGTAACCGCATAATGCATGGGTAAAAAAGTTCAGAATCGCGTGAGTTTTCTTTGGTAGCGTAATTAGAGTACGTGGTCCAAAATGAACGGTTTGTATCATCCATGGAGTGGCCCACGATGGATTTCACGCGAAACTTTTGGAGAGGCCGATTCTCACTAGATAAGTTATATATATATATATATATATATATATATATATATATATATATATATATATATATATAGAGAGAGAGAGAGAGAGAGAGAGAGATTTGTGTAGTTTTAGAAGAATTCGAGCCCGAATCCTTCTCACTCAATATCAACATACAACATTCAAATATAAGATTCAATCCGTGGAAGTTGATTTATATTATTTAAAGTAACTAAAAATCAAGTGTTTTAAATACTTTTTGACTATCCATCAAGCGGTGCAAAATGGACAACCGAAAGTAGTGAGTTGGTTAGATATATATCTTTAGGCATATAAATTTTTGATCCGGCCATTTGATCATGATCTAAGTATTTAAAAACCCCTATAACCAATTTTTGTTAGGTTTCAAATGTTAGACACCGTTAAACTATCCAACTCACTATTTTGGCCGTCTGTTTTTTTCCCTACTTTTACATGGGTAAAAAGTATTTAAATAGTTGATTTTTGATTTATAGATATTTGAAATAATATAGATCAACTTCAACAGAATGGATCTTGTATTCGGATGATGTATGGTTGTATTTGAGTGGGAAGGATTCGGGCTCGAATCCTACCGGAACTACACAAGTCTTATCTCTCTCTCTCTCTCTCTATATATATATATATATATATATATATATATATATATATATATATATATATATATATATATATATATAGAGATAGACTTGTATCCTTTCAAAAGGATTTGATCCCGGATCCTTCCCACTCAAATTCAACCCTCCAACATTCGAATACAAGATCCACTCCGTTGAAGTTGATCTATACTATTTCAAGTATCTATAAACCAAAATCAAGTGTTTTAAATACTTTTTGCCCATCCATCAAGCGACGCAAAATGGACGGCCGAAAGTAGTGAGTTGGTTAGATCTATGTCTTTAGACATACAAATTCTCGATCCGGCCATTTCATTATGATCTAAACATTTAAAAACCCTATAAACTAATTTTTGTTAGATTTCAAATGTTCTACACCGTTAAACTAACCAACTCACTATTTAGGCCGTCCGTTTTTCCCCTACTTGATGGACGGGCAAAAAGTTTTTAAAACACTTGATTTTTGGTTTATAGATACTTGAAATAGTATAGATCAACTTCAACGGAGTGGATCTTGTATTCGAATGTTGGAGGGTTGAATTTGAGTGGGAAGGATCCGGGATCAAATCCTTTTGAAAGGATACAAGTCTATCTCTCTCTCTCTCTCTCTATATATATATATATATATATATATATATATATATATATATATATATATATATATATAGGAAAATCTTCAACTAAGAAACTTCCTCAAAATAAGCTTCGTGAGAAAATTATATAAGAGCGATTCCGTGAATGATCCAAACCGTTCATCTTCATCTACATAGTTTAGTTAGACTACCAATAAAAAATCACGCGGTTTCGAGTTTTTTTTACCAATGCATCAAATGACATCTATATTCTACGGTAAATGTAATGTATGTTTTGTAACCACTTGTTGCATGGGTAAAAAGGGTCGGAATCATGTGATTTTTTATTGGTAGCCTAACTAAAGTATGTAAATCAAAATGAATGGTTCAGATCATCCACATGGTCACTCCTATATGGTTTTCTCACGATCTTCGTGTGAGTCTCTCACACGACTTCTCTCTCTCTCTCTCTCTCTCTCTATATATATATATATATATATATATATATATATATATATATATATAGTAACAATACACATAGGTGCAACTTAATTAAGTCACACACCTCTTTCCACCACACAAAAATATTTTTTAAGCACCTTATGGGGACCACTCACATTAATTTTTGTTTGTATCTCATCAAGCAAAATTTTTGTGTGGTGAAAAGAGATGCGTGTAACTTAACTTGGTTACACCTAGGTGTATTGTAACCTTACCCTATACACACACATATTGAAATTGCTGAAACAAATACTGAGTTTATATATGTTGATGCCAAACATTCAGTTTTTTTTTTTTGTTTAAAACAAACTCTTGATTTCATACCATCGTGAGTTTGAGGGGACAATGTTAGGGTCCTACTACTAATTGAAGTGTATAGTCCTAGTGATATTATTAGTTGTAGTTTAAGTAGGATTTGGTATTGTAGTAGTCTTTATAAAAAAAGAAATTGCTCATGATTATGTAATTTTATTTTGTAATTCTTCTCAATAGCCATAAAGGTGTAGTCCTTCGTAGTTTAACAAGCTTATTTTACCAATTCTGATTTTTGTTCTTGATTCATTTCGCCTAATTATTAAGGATTTTCTGCAACAGTAGCACAACCTTCAATCTTTTCTTTGTGCAGCCATAGAATTCCGATAATCTTATGGTGATCTTGTAGTTCTCACGTGCAGAAGGAAGCAACATGTTATAGTCCTTTGTCCTGAAGAGTCTCTTAGACATATGAATATTATTGAAACCATTGGTTCAATCTTGTCATAATACAGAGGTTGAATTAGATAAAAATATTTTAAGCAGGCATGAGGAATATTAAATTTGTGACAAGGTTCAATATCTGTAGTGATAGCCCTAAAGTGGTGACAGAATTATACGTTGATATGTTTTGCAATTTGATGTATTTAAGTGATTAACAACATTCACAGGGTGCATTTTGAGGTTGCACTGAACGTTTACTTGTTTTTGTAATTATGGGTCACTAGCAGTTTATCCTTTTGATTTCCTTAAAATGTCGTACCATAAGCCAAGTTATGCTTCCTCATTTGATTGACATGTGTCCTTGTATTTCTTAGCATGAGTGAATAATCCTTTTCTTCAATCCTTTTCTTCAAGCTCGATGGTCAGGCTCTTGAAAGATGATTTTCTGTTTTTTTTCCCTCTTTAAAATTTGCAGATGCCTGATGTAGTGGTTGACTACGATATGGAAAAGAGGAAGTTCACTGTATTGCATCAAGAAGAGGTTGTAGG
Organism: Agave tequilana; assembly: GCA_038442645.1. Lineage (NCBI taxonomy): Eukaryota > Viridiplantae > Streptophyta > Magnoliopsida > Asparagales > Asparagaceae > Agave > Agave tequilana. Next base: position 71,994 of record JAVJIF010033239.1, on the reverse strand, counting down.
ATTAACCAGTGATGCCAAAGTAAATTTCGACGCTGAGAATTTGCATTCTCATCTTCCAGGAATTCAGTTTCATGATGACAAGCATTTGCGAAGTGTAGAAGACTCCCAAAAATGGCATAATCTTTCTGAAACATTCTCTTATGAACAGAAGGAAGTTATTTCACATGATGGCGTCAAAGTTCCCTTGACCATATTGTACTCTAAGAGTGCACAATTTACCGGTCAATCTCCTGGGATTTTACATGGATACGGAGCTTATGGAGAGGCTTTAGACAAAAGTTGGTCTTCAGATCTCTTATGTTTGCTCAGTCGAGGTTGGGTTTTTGCATATGCTGATGTCAGGTAAGACTCTCTATAGTTGCTAGTTGACACAGTTATATCACCACATTACGCTAAAATGCATTTAATATAATTTGTATTGATTGGAATGCTGGCTGTTTAAACATTGTTATCATCATACAGTGTGATCTCAAACGTCTCTTGCTTTATCAGTTTATATTATGTGTACATTTAATCTTTATATTATTGCATTAGTTGATCTCTTCATTATTCTAAACCTCCACTTGGCAAGTACAAGTTTATTTTATTTTTATCACCTTTATATTATTGCATCAGTTGATCTCTTCATTATTCTGAACCTCCACTTAGGCAAGTACAAGTTTATTATATTTTTAACACCTACGTTGTCCCCTGAAGCGTGCTTTGATCTGTTCTAAAGTGTAGTGAACCCATGAAGCTTGCTTTTAGTCTGTTTTAAAATGTTGGGGTGATATTTTGTGGAGTACGCTACGGAAAAACTTTCCTTTTCTTATGGACACTTTTGTGTAGTAGGAAGATTTGTGTGGGTGGGTGTGGCGGGGGCTCCTTGGTCACATGAGATTAACTGCATGAACAATAGGATTACTTTTCCTACATGCCATCTGGCCTTGTAAGATTATGGGAAGCTTCACTCTTTTTTAGCTTCTTGGTGTAGAATCTAACACCAATTTAGCGGGTTGATGTTTGGTTGATAGTGAGTCCTAAAATTGTTGTTAAAAATCTTTCATGGACTTGTGCTCCATTCTCTATAAGTAGCCTCATATTAATGGTGAAAGGCATAGATGATCAATTTATGACCTTACTAGTGTTCAACACATGTTAAGCACGGCAATGCAAAATTAGAATTATGGGAAATAACACTTTTCTTTTTAAGAGATGATGAATATATCAAAAAAAATTTATCTTTTATATTAAATCATACCTGTTTTCCATAACCTTTGTTATGTGCTATTCAATATATATATGTATATGTATATGTATATGTATATATAAAATAAAATTCTTACAGTTTATATCTACAATCTACAATACCAAATATGTGAAAATTTGTGAGATTTAAGTGGACATTAAAATGTAAATTTTACGTTTTATGGTGTATATGCAAAGTTAACTTTTCCAAATGGTGCAAAAGATTTTATTAACATTTGAGTTCAACAACACAAATGTGAGAGAGAGAGAGAGAGAGAGAGAGAGAGAGAGAGAGAATAGTTTGATTAATATTTATAAATATACTGAAAATATGGGAAAAAAATGTAATTTTTGGAAATGACACCCCCTAACCTAAGTCTTGACAATAAAGGGATGGTCGGGTGGAGTGAGAATTATGTTAGACTGTATTGTCAAATTAGTCGGTTCCCAGAAGGAAATAACACATTATATAAGATATTATTGAGAGTGACGATCAAGAATAGTGAAAAAAACTAATAGATTAAAAAAACACCATAACCAAAGTTGTTTTAAGTCGTATAGGCTGATATTAAAAATTTCTGTTCTTTTGTGTTAAAGTTTATTTAGTGTTTTCTATAAAATGTATTTCTCGTGGAGTTTTGCATAAAACATATTCCTTAGTTTCACAGTTTGAACAACTTTGAATTTTTTTTTTTTGTGGGGTTCATGGGTTCCGTACAAAAGTGAGGTCGGGTATCACGCACATGAGAGCCAATTATGCAAGGCTCTTGCACTATATATAAGAGATCAAGTTTTACAATACCCGCACTTAAGTTATTCATTAATCTCTTAGAGTTCTTAAATATATCTCATCAATGAACTATAGTTTTATATTAAAATTGTAAAGTATTAAAAGCATTACTATCCTGGAATATATGCATGATATTATTATAAATTAATTTTTTAGGGGGTGGAGATGTAAAAAGGTTAGAATCAATTAATAGTCATGCAAATTAGTTTTTTATAGCGGCCTAATTGTAAAGTGCATTGGGGTTGAGTAACTGCTGCATTTCACGTGTGAAAGTGAGAACTCGAGCATGTGGTGTGGGTTTGTATTATGAGGCTTGTGGGTCCTGCATATGTGTATTTGGTTTGTGAATTGAGAGACGGTGATTTTCCCCCCTTTTCCTTTGACTTAGCCGGCTGGCTAAACACATGTCGTGTGCCCACATGACGACTGTCATAGTTGTCCAGACCCTTAGGTGGGACCCAGAAGTGAAACCTACATGGTGGCAATTGTTATGATTTTTAAATTATTTTAAGAGTCTGGATGACTATGTCATAGTCGTCCAGGTGTCCAATTAATTGGAGCATATGTCACCGACTTCAAACCTTTATATTTTTCACATACAAAGTCGGATTTCGACGATTCAAAATGTGTTGGAAAGCTTACGAAGAGTCCTACCAGATGGTGGAGACCTTGGTCCAATAACTAGCTCAGATGAAACGTGAAATGACTGAAATGCCCAGGAAAATTCCGGGAAAAAAAGAAAAAACTAGAAAAATGAGGTAACAATGAATTTGATGAAAGGAACCAAATTCAAGTGGTTCTAGGGTGAAAACAAAGTATAAAAAGAATCCTCTGACCATGAAAGGGTAAAAAAAAAAAAAGAAGAAGAAGAAGGATGAACAGTAATGTGATATTCATAGTAACAGTCAACAAGCCTTGTATGCTACAATGAAAATGTATAACTTGTTAATTAGAACGAACTCAAGAAAGAGTACATGATGTAGACTTAGTAGCAGTAGGATGTAGATTTAATAGCTATCACTAACGATTCAACAAGCCTTTTTGGGCCTATACGCTACAATGCAAATGTATGAGTTGTTAATTAGAATAAACTCAAGAACACTACGTCCATGTAGATTTAGTAGCAGTGGGATGTAGATTTAATGGCAATCACTAATGAGGTTTGGACTATTGTTTCTGTTATTTATCCAACTGCCAAAAATTTTGTTGATCAATCTCGTGTCTCCCTTCCCTGGTATAGGCTTTCATAATTAATTTCTTTCTTTTGCTGTTAGCTGATCCGCTGGTGTAAAAGTATTCTACATCCTGACAAAGACAAACCATAGTAATAACTTAGAAAGATAATATATGTCTGGATGTTTATAAGTTCAACTTTAAGTGCTTCAAATTATTGGGAGAATAAAGCAGTGGGCATGGTCTAAGGTTTCAAGCTTACTAATGAATTTCACCTTGTTTTTTTATTGATATTCAGAGGACAATATCAGGACAAGGTTAATTTCAACTGGAACACCTTAGACAAAGTGACTTAGAAATTCAGCAGTAATTCTGATTCTCCAACAAATGCCTGTTGTTCATTTTCACGTAAAGGGTATTTTGCAACCCCATTGGAGCCATGAGTTCATTGTCAGGTACTAACTCATGGCTACACTTTTATTGTATTATAATTGGGCCAGGAAGGGAACAAGGGTATGACAAATGCTACCTAGTTAGGATACATGCATTTCACCCAACCAGGGCATATATATCAATTGTATCATATAGATTCAGTGCTATTTTTCTGAAAGGATTTCATGAACAGATTTACCAATAGTTATTAAGCTACAAAGGAGTAGAAAGAAATCTATCAACCATCTTCTGATAGACAAGATGACTATCAACTTTGTTTTATCCTCTTATCATGAAACACTGCTGCTTGATTGTGAACTGGGAAATCCATCATGTGTACTAAATGATTGGGCCATATGCTCACATTATGGACCATTGCTCTGTGCTAGATATAGCCATAACAATCTATTTCTTCTTCTAAGATGCCAAATTAGCCAAGAAAACTGCAATGCCCTGATGCTGACCTTCTATGTTGTGACCTTCTTTCTGATGGAGAACCTACAGATAATAATTTATTCATACACAAATGACATAGTGAGCAATAAAATTATCCATGGCAAGTAGAGCCTTAGAGGTAACAGATATATGAATCCACAGCTTCCATGTGAGGCTTTTGTGGAGCATTTATGAACTGGTAACAAAAATAATATACAGCTCATAATTGTCGAATGATTCAACTCCCTGCATGCTATCCATCTGGATCATCTGCCAACTTACCATTGTTTTCATAGACCTGAATTTAGGATCCTATGAGTATCCACAGGTTCGGTCCCTAAAAGACCGATCACATCTGAAAGATCCAACACCAAACCTTTTCTTTTTGATGTAGATGAATTCACGTAGAAGAACAAGCTCCAAAAAAAAAAAAAAAACCTTGCAAGTCTGTAAATCCAGTGTTTTAAAAGATGAACTAGGAAGAGAGCTCCCTCAGTCCATCGCAAGGTTTGAGGTAACTTGGATGGGCACCAAGTGTTGGAAGGAATTTGGGGGGAAAGGAGTTGCTTTAAAGTGGTTATGTAACACAAACAGATGGCCCCATTGGACATATTATCACAAGTGTTAAGATTAATTATTAGTATTGAGTTATTACCCATATACCCATATACTCATATACCCACCTTGTCTTCTATATATACCTTGTACCTTTTTCTATGTTAATCAATCAATTCCTAGTCTAGGGTTTCTATTTCTGTACATGGTATCAGAGCTAGGTTAAACCCTACCCTAAAATCCACTACATTCTTCTCAAAATTCTCCTTCTCCTCAAACATCACCCTCCTACCTCTCCATACATCTTCAAGTCCTCCAAACCTTAAAAGAGGTCCCGCCCCTCCTCTAAGTGCCGCCCCCCCTCCAAGTGCCGCCCCCTCCAAGTGCTGCCCACCCCTCCAAGTCACCAGATTGGTGCCGCCCCTCCCTCCAGGTGCCGCTTCTTCTCCAAGTCATCAAATAGGTGTCACGCCCCTCCTCCAAGTGCCCCCCTCCAGGTGCCGCCCCCCTCCTCCAAGTCACCAGATTGGTGCCGCCCCTCCCTCCAGGTGCCGCTCCTTCTCCAAGTCATCAAATAGGTGTCGCACCTCCTTCTGCCTTCTCCAAAGGTCTCAACAAGGCCATAACTACTCAAAAATCAGATTTTTACATCTGATCTGGCCATTTGGATGCTCTACAAGTCTTCTCTGGTGAGATCCGATGTGTTTACTGCTCAAAAATTAGATTTTTACATCTGACCTGGTTATTTGGATGCTCTACAAGTCTTCTCTGGTGAGATCTGATGTGTTTACTGCTCAAAAATTAGATTTTTACATCTGACCTGGTTATTTGGATGCTCTACAAGACTTCTCTGCTGAGATTTGATCTATTTCCTGCTTAAAATGAGATTTTTTAATCTGATCTGGCTATTTCAGACTGAGAAATTATTTTCTTGATGCTTGCAATTCTGGCTGTCTATGCCTTTGTCTGGTAACTAAGTTGCTTATTTCTCTTGCTTACTGGCTATTTCCTACTACTATTGTCTGATTTCTGGTGATCTATCTACTGGCTGTTATGTCTGAGACTACAAATTCCTCCACTATGATCTCCTCTCTGATGGTTAGACTTCTATTTTCAAGACAATGTTGGGACTACGCTAAAGTTAAATGGATCCAACTACTTGTTATCGGCGCAAGCGTTTCGTATATTCATTGGCGCTCAAATTAGTTGGCTTACCTCTTTCAAGATCCAGCTACTTTAGATCCTACTTATGTAAGCTGGCTTACTGGAGATTATTCTGTGATGACATGACTTCTCAACAGTCTAGAAGAGAAAATTAGTGGTAGTGTTATATTCTTGACTACTGCTAAGACGATGTTGGATACATTAAAGGTGATTTATGGCAATGAGACGAACCCCTCGAGGGTGTTTGAAATCTATGAGTGCCTGTTTGAGCTCAAAAAGGAGTGTGACTAAGTTCTATAGAGAACTCAAATATCTTATTGATGGATTAGAGATGCATCAACCTGCTGTTACAAATGCAACAACACTGAGGGACTATCATCATGATCTCGCGGTATCGAAATTTCTATTTGGTTTGAGTCCTACATTATGATCCCAGGTGCGTAGTCAGATACTGGGAGGTGACAGTATTTCTGCGTTGACTGCCCTCGAGAGTTAAGCGGGTCTCTACTAGATCCGAGGCTTCATCTGCACCATCCATAGAGCAATCTTCCATGATTTCCGGACGTGGCAGAGGTCGTGGTCGCGGTCATAATTTTAGAGGATGTGAATTCGTTGGAGGTGGATGTGGATCTTATGGAGACAGACAGAGTGCTTTTAAGAAAGGCCTCCGGTAATGTAGGCATTGTGGACGTAGCAATCACATATCTAAAAAGTGATGGGAGAAATTTGGACGTCTTGAGTGGGTACAACTATCTAATTCTGGTTCTCCTGTCCCGTGTGGTACTCCTCAGAGTTCATCTGCTATTCCTGCCTCTTTCACGGATGTACTGTTGCAGGAGGAGTATAATAGACTCTGATAGGTAGAGTTCTCTCAGATCGATCTTTCAACGATTCAATCATCTGCTTCAGGCATGTACGCTTATATTGCCTCTCCTCAAAAGCCTTGGATATTAGACTCAGGAGCCTCATCCCATATAACATGCACTAAATAAGAGTTTGTTTCATTAAATTTGTCACATGTCTATCCCTCTGTTAAAATTGCTGATGGTACTCATTCTCTTGTATTAAGGAATGTGGTAGTTCAAGTTACTCCATCCTTGACCCTTACTGATGTCCTGTATGTTCCATGATTTCCTGTTAGTCTCTTATTTATCAGCCAGTTTACTAGACATAATAACTGCAAAATAATCTTTTTCCCTTCTCATTGTGTGTTTCAGGACTTGTCGACTGGGAAGAGGATTGGTTCGGACGAGCGAGTAACCCCTACAGGCTTGGTTGCAGGTCAGTCTGATTCAGTATGACTTTAGCACTGGCGCTTGTGTCATCCTTCGGTACAAAAGCTTCGGTCTGTTATTCCTATTGAGTCTTCTATTTCTTCTTTAAGTTGTAAATTTTGGAGTTGGTAAGCATCATCGTACTACCTTTCAGAGTCGAGTCAATAATCGTAATAGTTCTGCATTCGAGTTGGTCTATTCTGATGTCTGGGGTCCTAGTCGTGTACCCTCCATTAAGAGTTTTAGATATTTTTTACTCTTTGTTGATGACTTCTCTTACACGATGTGGTTGTATCTTCTAAAAGATAGGTCAGAAGTGTTCAGTATTATTGAACTTTTCTTTAATGAAATAAAAATTCAGTTTTCTACTTCAATTCGTGTGCTTCATACTGACAATGCCTAGGAATATGTTAAAAAAGATGTATCTATTTTTTGTTCCAAAATAGAATTATTCATTAAACCTCTTGCTCTCATATATCCCAGCAAAATGGAGTTGCTGAACACAAACACATGCACATTCTGGATATCACTAAAGCCATAATGATTCATATGAGTGTCCCAAAATATTTATAGTCTGATGTTGTGTTAAGTGTTTGTCATCTGATTAATAGAATGCCCTCTACTGTTCTTAATAAAAAATCTCTCTTTTCTTGTCTATTCCTAACAAAACACCTTTCTCAATGACTCCCTGTGTTTTTGGCTGCACTTGTTTTGTTCAGGACTTGTCTCTTGGGCCAGACAAGTTTTCTCCTAAACTATAAAATGTGTCTTTGTTGGGTATTTTAGAATGCAAAAATGATATCGGTGCTATAATCCCTCCACTAGAAATATTTGGTGTCTGCTGATGTTAAGTTCTTTGAGTCAGTTTCATATTTCTCTCTACATGTTCCAATCACTATATCTGAGACTGTTCCTCCGTCACTGACTGTGCCGCTGCCTACACCTGCATCTATTGTTTCTTCACCAGTACTGTCAGTTGAAACTTAGAATCCCCCTGCAACCAAGTCAGTTCAGGATTTCAGATACGTCTACTCATCGCCCAAAGGTTCCTACCTTCGAACCAGTTCTGGCTATCCCCTCTCCAGTTAGCGGTCCTCCTCCACCATCAGCGTCTCCCTCTGATGTTGATATTTTCATTGCCCTTCGAAAAGGTAAACGGTCTTGCACTGATCATCTTATTTCGAATTTCTTTTCTTATGATCACATTAACCCTACTTTTCGTCAGTTTGCCCTATCGTTGTCGTCTGAGTCTATACCCAGGTCTTATACAGAAGCTTTATTAGTACCTGCCTGAAAGCAGGTTATAGATGAGGAGATGGAAGCTCTTACTTCTAGAGGAACTTGGGAGTTGGTTTTGACACCACCAGATACTGCTGTTGTTGGCTTTTGCGGGGTTTTTACTTTAAAGTACCGCGTAGATGGATCTGTGCATAGATATAAGGTCAGGCTCGTGGCCAAAGGCTCTACTCAAACATATGATATCGACTATTTTAAGACATTCTCGCAAGTTACCAGGATGAATTCTATCAGGATTCTGTTCTCCATTGTTGTTAACCTGTCATGGCCATTGTTCCAGCTGGATGTTAAGAACGCTTTCTTGTATGGGGATCTTCAGGAGGAAGTTTATATGGAGCAACCCCAGACTGTTGTTGCTCAGGGGGAACAAAAGTCTGTCGTCTCAAGAAGGTCATATATAGACTCAAGCAGAGTCCAAGGGTCTGGTTTGAGAAGTTCAGCCTTACTATTTCTGTTATTGGATTTCACAGGCGTCATTTAGATAACCATGTCTTTGTTCGCCGCACAAAGTCGAACATCGTAGTTTCGGTTGTTTACATTGATGATATTTTGCTGACTGGTAGTGATTCATCTGGGTTATTGGAGACTAAGCAGTATCTTAAGTGTCATTTTGTGACTAAGGACATGGGACATCTAAAATACTTTCTGGGAATTGAAATTGCATATAAAAAACACAGTATACTTCTTTCCCAGCGAAAGTATACTCTGAATTTTCTTGAGGAAGCAAGTTTTTTGGGATGCAAGCCTGCTATCACTCCAATGGAAGCTAATGTGGATTTATGGTTTGATAACAGTCAGGCACTTGATGATCTAGGAAGATATAGAGATTAATTGGAAAGTTGATATTTCTCACGGTAACTTGGCCAAACATAATCTTTGATATATGGATACTGAGTAAATTCTTGTATCAGCCCAGAGAGACTCATTGGTTAGTTGTGATAGGGTTCTTGATTATATCAAGAGTTGTCCAAGAAAAGGGTTGGTGTATAGGAAATTTGGGCATGTACGTATTTTCGGACATTCGAATTAAGGATATGTTAGTGACCGAGGAGACAGGAAGTCTACTACTGGGCATTGCACCTTTGTTGGAGGAAATCTGGTGACTTGGAGGAGCAAAAAGAAGGATTTTGTGTCTCGCTCGAGTGCAGAAGCTAAATATAGAGTTATGGCTCATGCTGCATGCGAGATGGTGTGGTAAAAAAATTTCCTGATGGAGCTTGATTTCAGATAGTCTGGGCCCATGCCTATGCACTGTGATAATCAGTCTGCTATCTACATTGCCCAGAATTCTGTATTCCATGAAAGAACCAAACACATTGCGATTGACTGTCATTTTGTCAAAGATGTTTGGACAAAAAAGGTGAATATGTTCCAGTTCATACCATTTTCAAAGCAGTTCGCTGATCTCCTTACCAAAACTGCCTCACCTCAGGTGTTTTCTAATTTATGTAACAAGCTAGGCATGTTAGATTTCTATGTTCAGGTTGAGGGAGAGTGATAAGATTAGTTATTAGTATTGAGCTATTGAGTTATTACTCATATACTCATATACCTACTATGTCTTCTATATATATCTTGTTCCTTCTCTTATGTTAATCAATCCATTCCTATTCTAGGGTTTCTATTTCTCTACAATAAGAGATTCCAAGGACTTGAGAACTGTGGCTTGAGAATTAATTTATCAGGAAAGATGTTGAATAAAAACATATTGTCACTTGGCTACTCGGGGTTCGAGGGTTTAACTTATTTCCCTTCCCAAAATGTTGGGGTTTTTTTGTAGTAAGGATCTTGAAGTTACACCATCATCTGAAAATAAGTCTGGATATAGTAGTCAGCTAAACTTTCTTTAGCCTTAAAACCATAAACAATCTTTCATATATTCTCCAGTTTCTTTTTCCAGTTCTGGCACCTGCATCATTTTCTGGCATTCTTTACATTGTCAGTGCTTGATTTTGTTTGAACCATGGTTTCAAATATTGGCTATGCTTATATATATTGGCAGTGTTGTATTGAGTTTTGATCATGGTTTAAAATCTCTGTATCGGTATGAGTATCAACCAATAGTTTTTAGTATCAATGTCATGAAAATTGACTCTCAACGCAATGTTGGCACTGAAAATATCATAGGGTTGATATTGTATCAGGTACCTCAAAAACCGATATATATCAGAATTGGCAATATTTAAAACCATGGGACTTTTGAGGTACCCGATTCGGTATTAATCTATAATATCGGCCAATATATATTGCTAGTATTGCCAATATTCAATTGATGATATTGATACTATGAACCATTAGCCGATATCATTACTGAGATTTTGAACTGTAAGCCTTGCGTTGAATGTTCTGTATTTTGACATTTCATCTGTCCAACTTTGACTTTTAATACTTGACTTCACCCTAACTCTTTCTTTATTATTGCTGAATACGAATGTATATAATACAAAAACTCATGTATTTGAATAGACTAGTGCATCAATTACCGATTTGATGGTTTAAAAAAAATAAAGAGAGAGAAACCAAGCACATGTACAGCGGGAGTATCTCACGGGGAAAATAAAATCGCTTGAATGATGACATGGATATAGTGTTGTTTAGTTATTATTTATTTTTTGCTTAACTAGATAAATCTTCTATGCAGGGGTGGAGGAGGGGACTTGTCATGGCATCAGGCTGGCACTGGATTGCACAAGCTAAATTCAATGTCTGATTTTGCAGCATGCGGATCATACCTAATCAGTGAGGGTTATGTTCATAAAGACCGGCTTTGTGCTATTGGTACTAGTGCAGGAGGCCTTCTTGTTGGTGCATCTATTAATATGTATCCAGATTTATTTTGTGCTGCGGTACTGAAGGTATCTGTAGACAATGACACTTGCCATTTAAAATACTGCTGGAGTATATCCATTTTATAGCTTCATCCATATTAACTATTCTTGCTATGAACTATATTTGTTTCTGATATTCTTGAAATTGAGGGAAAAGTGAAAACACAAGATTTGCACACCTGAATAGTGGAATAAATCTAACCAAAGTAGAGAAATAATTTCTATTGCATTCAAATCATTTTTCTGCGCTGCATGTGTAGAGCATATTCTGCAACATAACTTAGTACAAAAATGTACCTTTTTGACAGATACCAGTATGATAGCCTAGGCAGCAGGTGTTGAAATGCAAAGCAGGTCCTTATGTGGACCTATGTAGCATGGACACTTCTATCATGGAGCCGTGTCGTGTCCGAAACTTGTCCGACACGCGTGTGGGACACACGTGTCGTGTGTATTTTTTAAGAATTTGCTACGTGTCCACGTGTTGTTTCCATTGCAACGTTCCCATATCCGTGCAACATAGATGTGGACTAAAAGCCTGAGACATACACTATAGTTGGGGAAAAGAAGAAGCAAAATACAGTCTGTCTGTCAATTTGACGGGGAAATTAATTGGGAAACAGAACACCTCAAGTCTCCTTAATTTTTTTTTTCTTTTTCCTTCTAATATCTCTCATAAAGGAAGGCAGGTACCTTCCTACAATTTGTCTTTTCTTGTACACTTACATTATCTACTCCATCTCAATATTACTATGTAGTCTCATTCTATCATCTCCCATTTTCCAGTTCCTTTATGTTCATTTTCTCTCTTGTTTTGCCTTTTATGCATGATGCAGATTTAGTCATTCTATTTTCTGTTACCTTTTCATATAACGATTACATGTAGTTATAAATTTCTTATATCCACTCTGATTCCTTTTCTGTCAGTTATCTTGAATATGCATATTGTAGAATATAATTATTTGAGCAATCACAATATGGTTATAATAAAACCATAACATTCGGAAGGAAAGAAAAATGACAACCTTGCACTACTAATTAAACCACCATGTTAACATGAAACATATTATGTATTCCATATGAATGTAAATATGATTTATAAGAATTGTTCATAAAATATTTATTTGGATCTCTATTTCCATGCACATTATTCTTTTCTATAATGACATGTTTGGTTATAAAGATAGACAAGTTATGGACCACCTACAGTTACCAAGCAGTGAATATAACACATAAAAACACAAACATAATTATGAAGCTGAGCTGTTTGCGTCCTAGTGTTGTCGACATTGTGCTTCATGAATCCCTGGCAAATAATTCTTATGTTATGGTTCAATGATCCATCTAATTAGTAATGTCCTTGCTCAAGGGCAAGAATATATAAGAAGGCTGAAGCTTAGTCATTACATAACTTTGTCCAAACTGTTTGGGTTGTGGTTCATAAATCCCTTACATAACTTGAAGTCACAAACATTACCGTGAAGCTTCATCCAAACTGTTTTGGTTGAAGTCCATATATTGTTGGCAATAAATCCTATTATATGGTTGTATCCATGACCCATCTAATTAGTAGTGTCATTTGCTTACAAAGACAATATTATACAAGGAGGATGAACTATATAGTCTATATAAATTGAAGTCTTGAATTAATGAGAGCATGAAGGAGGACATGATTATAGGAGGGTGATGAAGCATAGTCATTAAATCGGAAGAAAGGGGGGTTTACCAGTGAACAAGTGATTAGCTCATGTGAGAGATACCAGAAGAATATATATATATATATATATATATATATATATATATATATATATATATATATATATATATATAATATATATATATATCATTCACCAGGACCTAAAGTTACGATAGGAAGAGTAGATTGAGCACGATGAACACCATTAAAACCATGTGGCAACACATGTATGATACTTATAGAAACCACGAGGTTGTATAGCTATCCTGGTGAATGATATATATATATATATATATCTCATTCACCAGGACCTAAAGTTACGATAGGAAGAGTAGATTGAGCACGATGAACACCGTTAAAACCATGTGGCAACACATGTATGATACTTATAGAAACCACGAGGTTGTATAGCTATATATATATATATCATTCACCAGGACCTAAAGTTACGATAGGAAGAGTAGATTGAGCACGATGAACACCATTAAAACCATGTGGCAACACATGCATGATACTTATAGAAACCACGAGGTTGTATAGCTACTCTGGAAGTGGTTTGATCAACTATTGTCGTGGTCTGCACGTACCATATACAAATTTTAGGCTGCAAAGTAAATTGTGGATTTATATAAAGCCTGGGAAGCAACAAGGTAGTGAGGTTGCTGCAACTTTAGACACAAGATATTGGATCGCAGTACAAAACTTGGCATGGAAACTTGCACTCTTGCTCTCTTTTTTACCCATATTTTTTGCTTTTTGAATTCAGCAATATATCTAAATCTTATCCTTGTATTGTTTATGTCTTTTGCTCTTTATGATGCATGATGCACGAATGTGGTATGGTGATAAAGTATTTACACGGGGATACTTCCAGGGAAGGTAGGATATGATATGAGAAAGATATATAAAATTTGCTTCTTTATTTCTTTGTGAAGGATTTCAAAGCAAATTCTTCCACTCCAAATCTACTGAGAGGCAAACCAAATTTTAAGATCCACTCTCGCAAGCAGACCTGAAAATGACAGACAAAAATTAGCAAGGTGGTTAGATGTATGGTTTGGAACATACAAGTCGAGAATCCAAACCTTTCAGATACAACACATACACAAATATGTATGCGTGCATGTGTATGTGCGCGCGCGCATCTTTTTCTTTTAGGATTAATTCTAATTTTATTAATTTGAAAGGAGAAAATATTACATGAGAGTACATCCTTTTCTATTAACTCTGAAAATATAGACCCCATAAATTAACTCAGAATAATACTTGCTAACATTTCTTGGAATATTGCACTAATCTGTATCGGATGTTGTCGTGTTTGATTTCCTTTTCTTGTCTTTTTTTCTTCTGTTTCTTGTCGAACTTTCTCTGAGGCTCCTTCAACTTTGGGTTTGGCACAAGTTTCTATGGGAGTCATTTATCAATATTATTTTTCTCTTCAATTTGTATCACTTCTAACTCTTAAAATTTGACTTGTTTGTTAACTTGATCTATTGTGAGTTGTGATATTAGTCCGAGCTTAGCTAATCCTTCTTCCCCTTGGGTAGGGTTTCTAGTGGTAAGATCCCACACTTCCCTCTCGAGTGCTTTGTATCAGTGTTTTAAAGAACTCGTTATATAACCCGTTATAACTCGTTATATACCATAACGCCGACCAATCGTTATGTAACATGTCAAAAAAACGCAATATTTGATAACTATAGTTATTTTGTCCGTAACTTGCGTTACATTACGTTATTAACGTAATGTACCATAACCTACATTAAGATGTAAGTCAACATTTTATAAATAAAAACCCATATTCTCCCGGTCTAGGATAAACAAATCCCTCCAAATTCGCTCGCTCGATGTCCCCTCTGCAACCTCATCGTCGTCTCCTTGTTGGCACTGAGAAGAAGAAGAAAGAGAAAGATGTACCTCTCTCCGATCGACAGCAAAAGAAGACCTACCTCTGGTGGTTCTCCCGGGCTTCTTAAGTGGTGGTTTTCCGTCTCCAAACACAAGTAAGCTCTCTCTCTCCTGATCTCTCTTTTTCCCCAATCCCCCTGGATCTTCTCTCCCCTGATCTCCCTCTGCTCTCTCCCCCCGATTAGTCCCTCTCTCTGCTCTCCCCCTCTCCCGATCTCTCTTAATCTCTCTCTGCACTTTCCCGAGGGAGAGAGAGCAGAGAGAGATCAGGAAGAGGAGAGAGCAAAGAGAGATCAGAGGGAGAGAGAGTGATAGGGGAGAGAACATAGAGATCGGGGTAAAATATAGGAGAGAGTGAAGGACACTGGGGTATAATTTACTAACATATTATAAATTGAATTATGAATTATAATGAATAGCATGACTAAAAAAATTATGAATTATAATTAATTTATGAATTATTGTGGATTGAATTATGAACCTTTGTGAAGATTGAATAACATGACTAAAAATTATGAATTATACTGAAATATGTGGATCATATTGTTGTTTGTATAGATGGAATTATAAATTATAACTTGTGAATGTGAAAAATTATTGTGAGACTTGCTAAAATGTGTTATATATTGTTTTGTTTTTTTAGATTTTTTAAAAAAAATTTCTATTTATAAAAATTTTTAATATAGTATATATATTTATTTTTATTAAATAAATATTAAATCGCGTAACTTACGTTATGCGTTACGTTATAACCTATGTTAACATAACATAAGAAAAACGTTATCATTACGTTATCGTTATTTTAAACATTGCTTTGTATTTTCAATTCCCCGCTTCCCCTCCCCAAATCAAAGATTGTAGGGTATGGAATTTTTATTTTGGTTCTTCGCTGTTGGGACCCAAAACTTCCTTCACAGGACCCTGCAAGTTCACCTGATTAAATGCCAAAATTGTGTCTTAATCTTTATCTGTGCTTCTCTTGTCACTTTTCTAGCCATTGGACCCAAGTGTTCATTGGGTAAGAGGCAAACAAAGGGTACAACAACAACAACAACTAAGCCATTTGTCCCAAGTATTTGGGGTAAGCTACATGGACCAAAGAGAATTACGCCGGATCGGGCACATGGATCAGCTTTCTCCACTCATTCCTATCGAGCAATATGCCTTCACTAAGACCTTTAATCTCCATATCTTGTCGTATTACCACCATCCATGTTTTTTTCGGTCTCCCCTGCGCTCTTTTAACTTGCCCTAAATTGATATGCTCTACTCGCCGGACTGACGCATCTGTAGGTCTACGTCGCACATGACCAAACCATCGTAGGCGGTTTTCTCTCATTTTCTCTTCTATAGAGGCTACACCTATCTTAGTACGAATATCCTCATTTCTCAACTTATCTCTCCGCGTGTTACCACACATCCAACGAAGCATGCACATCTCGGCTACACTCATCTTCTGGGCATGATGTCTCTTTATAGCCCAACATTCTGTGTCATATAATAAAGCTGGCCTAATAGCAATCCGATAAAACTTTCCCTTCAGCCATAACGGAATGTTACGATCACATAAAACTCAAACAAAGGGTCATGACATAATTCCCCGCACCACACCACTCCCCACCCCATCCAAAAGAAAAAACACGGACATTTCAGAAAAGGTGTGTTCTTTCAGTGCAGTATTCCAACTTTTAGGACTGCACCAAACCGGCACATTAAAGAAATTAAACTGATTCTAGATATCTCTATTCTCAACTCTATAGGAAACTAGGTATAAAGATAACCTGTTGCTTCTTTAACTATCATTCCTGCAACCTCCATTAGTTTCCTTTTCTTTCTTTTTTATTTTCTCTAATCTCCTCTTCAACCCCTTTCAGCTCCTCATAAAGTACACATTCTACCTCTACCTCTGGTCTTGAATTTTTTTCTTGTTAAATCTTGTTGGAAAGGCCTAATACATTTGCCTAAGCAACATTGTCATTAGATATTAGTATAAATTTCCGTATCTACTTGACAATATCCATTTCTGTTCATGCTTGCATAGACACAATAGAGAGTTGCAATGGATTAGTGGATATTGTTAGCCTTTGTTGTGTACTTATTGTTGGCTTCGTTTTTATCAAAAATCCTCTCATTTCATCTTGTAACCTTCAAATTTCCCGTTCACCTTCAAATTTCTTGTTCTGAGTATTTGCTGACTTTGGAACTTTTGAGGCCCTTCTGAGTTGCCAGCACACTCAAATTTTCATTTTGGAGTAAGGAAAAAGAAAAGGTGTCAAGGAAGATAAGAAACAAAGGTAGATATATAATCATTATTAAGTGAGGGGTTGTGAGGGTCGAAGAGCAGCTTATTTTGATAACAGAAGAAGAGATGATTCATAACAGAATGGAAGTTCTAGAAATGGCTGGGGAACGGTAAGGCGTTTCTTTTTTCTTTTTCATGTCTAATAATATTAAGATAGTATGCAACTTACATAGTTATTACTAGTTGCCTTCATTTCATCTTGGTCTTTTGGCTAGAGAGTACATATTACAATCTTGATGAGCAAATGATAAAGTAGCAATGGTATGTCTTGTTCAAAATAAAAAAGCATCAATGAAGTGGGGGTGGGTGATGTAATATGAGTGGATCACATCGCCTTCAATTTAGATAGAAAAGAAATAGGGTTTAGGAAAAGAAATAGAAAGGAAAATTTAGGGTTTGAGAAGGCAGAAAGATTTAATAAAATTAGGCTTCACACCCCTTACACCATGAGCTTCACAACCCAAAACTCGAGATAAGAATCTCAAGAATTTTAACTGAAATTTTTAATTTCAATCATTTAATACCAATAAGCGAAGTCTTGAGGCCTATTTATAGGCTTTACAAAAGTTCAGTTTTAGAATTAAACCGATGTGGTACTAAATTTTCAAATAAAAGAAAGCAACTAAGTTCAAAATAAAACTAAAATCAAAACAACTAAAACTAAAGAAGTGCAACACATTTTCTTGTGTAGACTCGTTCAAATGGCGTGATGTCCTCATCATTTCCCCCGGGTGGGAAAAACTTGACACTGTCGAGTGCATAACCCATATACGAAGCATCTCAATAGGCCATGGTGGTGGTTTGGGAACTGCCAGTCGTGCATCAAGTTTGAACCAAGGTGGTGGACTCGTCTTCGTGACATATCAGCTGCAGTCAATGGTAGATCTGACAAGACACATGCAACAGAAAAGAGTCGAATTCACTCCCATTGAAAACCGAACTGATACCCATGGGAAATCTAACTCATCAATAATAAAAGTAATCCTCAAGACTCTAAGAGGACATGTACGTCGAGCATGCAACTATCTCACAGTTACGAGGGAAACCTCCCAGAGTGAATCACAACAATCACCATATTTTTTAACTGTAAATTCTTGCAAAATATGTGGATTGGCAGTAAATTGGTAGTCATCATTGTAAATTATATGTTTATGAGTCTCATCATGCATTTCAGGCAAATGCAATGTAACAAACTCACTAGGTAAAACTCCTAAAGACAGAGCTAAGAGATATATGATTTTCCTAGGAGGACGTATATCAGATACCGCTAACAATATAATATCACTAGGACCAATAGAAATATGACCAAAGTCGGGACATAACTCCAAACAGTTTTAAAAAAGAAACAGTAGGAGTAATCTGATGAACCATAGTAAAGAATTTCATTGGCTCACTAGAAGAGAAAAAGTTAAGAGCAACTACATAAACCATAATCTGCTAGAGAGCTCAAGTGGCTTATTAAATGTAATGACGTTAGTATCAACTGTCTCATGCTCAATTCCGTTCTCTATCATAGGTATGGCAAGTGAATACCCAACAACCTGTACGGGTATATTAGACTCCATTAATACATGCTCAAAATCACTAGTTTCATCCTCTAAAACCTCGATATCATCAGGTATGAGTGTACTAGACTCAGCTAATGCATCATGAACGTCACTAATACTTTCCTTATGAACATAGATCTTATCAAGTGCGGGTGTACTAGACTTTACTGACTTATCAACAACATTATTAGTAACTTCAGAAGTAATGTGGACATCCTCGACAAATTCTCGAATTATCAACATCATCACTACGCACAATATCAGTAAGTTGACTCTCCGAGGTGCATTGGTAATCGTAATGTCCAATTTTTTTTACACTTAGAACACTTGATCAAGGTGCTCTCGTATGCATGGTGTTCATATTCCTCACATGTGGAACACTTCTATCTGATTTTGAAGGTGGATATTCTATTTAAATGCGCTCTAAGGTACCTTTCTAGCTCTAAAGCCAAAAGAAATGTCTCTTCGACAGAATTCATGATATATATGATCAACTCTCTTTTGAAGTCAAGTTTCAAATCATTATAGAACATATATATAGTAGGAAGATGGTGTACCTGAAAGTTGCATTCAAATACAAGATCGTCAAATTTAAACTTGTACTCTGTAACAAACAAGTCTCCATGACGTAGATAAAACAACTCCTTAAAAACTTAGGATCTAGAGGGAATATATATTTCCTTAGCTTTTCTTTCATTCATCCCACGTGTCTATAGGTCCGGCGTATGTTCTCTTTAGTTGTCTTTCTACGATCTCCCAATAATTTAGAGCTGCACATTTTAGTTTTCACTTGGCAAACCAAACTCTACGCTCATCAGAAAATTCATACTAGTCAAATAGTAGTCCAAGTGCGCTATACAATCACAAAATTTGTGAGGGTCATACGTATTGTAAAAATCAAAAGGCGCTACATACCTTTTCGTTAGACTTTATCTCTCCTAATAGTTTGCCAATCATAATAATTGCACTCGCTAATGCAAGGTGTGTTTCGTGACTCACGCCAATCATAATAATTATTATCTTCAATGCGCTGTTGTGAATTTGTATTTCGTGACTCTAGGGGATGTCACCAATATCTCATGCTATACTCAGACATATCTGCAACTTAACCTAGGAGAGACTATAATGCAAAAGAATACAAATAAACGGATGATAATGCAAAGTTCGTAAATTCAAATCACAACTAAACGCATGTACTAAATAATGAAAATTACAAAAAGACTCAATCTCTATATGCAAAATAATGTAATCCTAAGTGATGATATTTAGCAATCGTCAAATAAGCTCAATAAACATTAACAATTATGCATAATAATCTAAAAATAAACGCACAACCACTAGAGCTTGAAAGAAATGAACAATTAAAAATTAGATCAAGTTATGATATCATCTGAGTTGAGTAGTTCATGTTCCAGCATAAGTCCTATAAGAGTCTTTAGACGATTCTTCACAACTAATGGTTAGGATTTTTATAGGGAAGCTCTGTAACAACTGCAACACAGGATGTACTTGATTAGAAAAAGATTGCTTCAAGAACGGCTCGGATCGAGCTCAAAACGGCCTTTGAACCAACTTCAGCCGAGTCGGGACTGAGTCGGATTAAGTCCACTCGGCTCTGCTCACTGAGTCAACTTGGGTCTGAGCTGGCAGCTCCGATCAGCTCAGGATTGACTTAGTCTGAGCTGGCAGTTTGGGTCGGCTCGGGTCTGAGTTGACTGGAGTCGGCTCGGATCTGAGCCGTCAGCTCGCGTCTACTAGGGACGGCCCGTGGAGCTGATGACGTCAGCTTCCTGAGCGGGCTTATTTGGCTCGGAGCTGAGCCGATGTCGTATTCGCTGGATCGAGCCATCCCGGCGGCTTGTATCGGCAACGATCGACCATGATGTCGAAGATGCTGACGAGGCGGCAAAGACCTGGATCTGCTAGGTGAGAGGAAGGGGAAGGCGTGGTGGCGGGGGCGATCTGGTTGTTGTTGAAGGAGCTGTCGGCGAGGATGTTGAAGAAGACGATGATGACAAGGAGCTGTGGCGAAGACGGGGACAAGATATGGGTGATGATCTGGTGGCGGGGATCTAGGTTGGATCTGAACGCGACATCGGCGATTCTGATGGCTGCGTCGGCACGATCTCGTGGAGGTGTAGACGAGGCAGCGAGGGGTTCCCGACAGTGAATTGTGCGGGCAAGACTGTTGTTGTTGATAGCAATGTCGGCGGAGGCGGGGAAGGGAGATGAACGTCGGTAGAGCCGCGACAACGAAGACGAGGAGGTGTGCAGCGGCGGGAAGGCGACAAAGGCTGACAGGGTTAGGATTTGTATTTTGCGAAATTGTGGAGGAGATAAACAGTGTAATTTGGAAATTATGGGGATTTTTAAAGGGATTTTCTGGAAATTTTGCTATAGTCTTTTTATCAGATTTGGATTTTAGAATAGATCTTTTTCTTCAAGTTAGGGTTTGGAGAGAGGCTAGGGTTTTTGGAAAGGAAAGAGCTAGATTTTTGATTTTTTTTTAATGAATTTAAGAAAAAAAATGAAGGAGATTGGAGCTAGAGCTCTCATACCAAAATTGATGTAATATGGGTGGATCACAATCGCTTTCAATGTAGATAAAAAAGAAACTAGGGTTTAGGAAAAGTAATAGAAAGGGAAAATTAAGGTTTGGGAAGAAAGAAACAAGGATTGGATAAATTTGAGCTTCGCACCCCTTACACCGCGGCCTTCACACCCCTTATATCACGGGCTTTACACCCCAAAATTCACGATAACAATCTCAAGAATCTTAACTCGAATTTTTAATTACAGTCATTCAATACCAATAAGCGAAGTCTTGGGGCTCATTTATAGGTTTTACAAAAGTCCAGTCTTAGAATTTAACCGATGTGGTACTAAATTTTTCAAATAAAAGAAAACAATTAAATTCAAAATAAACAAAAATCAAAACAACTAAAACTAAAGGAGTGAAGCACGCCGTCTTCTCGTGTAGACTTGTTCAAACGGCGTGATGTCCTCAGCATGGGGAGGCCTCCAACCGTTCCAACCATAAAGCATCTGTCCACCTAATTGTCACGGAAGGCAAACTAGTGAAGAAAACAAGATCATACAGTGAGGGAAAAGGGCAAACTTCAAATATTTTCATCATAAAAATATCGTCACGAGATGGGAACACTAGTATACACCATGAAGTAGTAGTAGGATTAACATTCTACCTTGGACCTATTAATTATTCTAACTGAATATGATTGTCATCATGTAAGTCTTTTCCCATCAAAATGTGGTTCGTCCTGGATCAAGGCTCCATGAAGTTTTAACAAAGTTTTTTGTCTGGCTATGGACTTGACATCGAGACTGTTAACTAGTACCAAATTTCTGGCAGAACTAAAGGTTAGTTGATGTCCTCCAAATCCTTAGACAGTGAAAAAAAAGAGAGGAAAAAAAGAGTTCCATAAAACGGGGAAAGGTGATAGATTTGATATAAAAATTACACAATCAACTCTGAATATGCTTCTGAATTAATTGTTTTAACAATGTGTATCAGTCGCAACCCTAGTTCCCAACAAGAAAGGCTCTAACCAATGAACCAATGGTTAACAAAGGTTGATCACAAATTGAGAGCAAAAGGGGATAGCATGGTTGTTTGGTTAGTGACACAAAATGTGCATGGAAAGAGAACACCACTAATTTAATGGAAATGTTATGTGAATAAATGTAAAATATTGGTTGTGCCTTTAAGTCAAAAAAGAAAAGAGGCAGACTACACAGATATTCTCCAATTATTATCGTTGTGTAAGGACTTGAAGACGAAGATCAGTCTTAATGCTTTATTCCGTATAATGGTTCTTGAGTAAACCTTCGGTGCATCTGAATTAGTTTGCTTCAGAACTACTTAATCTTTCTCCTGATAAAAGTCACAAATGGACTATTAGGATGATTACTTAAAAGCCTTTACCTTTGTGCTACAGTGTCATTTTTCTCCTAGTGAAAAGTTATAGGAACAAGATTTATTAGAAATTGCATAATTATTTATAACTGACTAGAAGGAAGGTCAACGTATTATAATAAACTAGGGGTCATGAAGTTTAAATTTTTTGTATGAGTAGAAATTATATTTCAGAGAATTTGGAAGAATTTTTTCCAGAGGAAATTGCTTCCTGTCATGCTTCTATCTATTTATCTATCTATCTATCTAATTATGTCTATATTGGTAACTTGTTAACCCTCTGTCTGCAATTTGAAACAGGTTCCCTTTCTTGATATTTGCAACACAATGTTAAATCCCACTTTACCTCTCACTATTTTGGACTATGAGGAGTTTGGTGATCCTAGTTGTCAAACGATTTTTGAGATGATTCAAAGTTATTCTCCATACGATAACATACCTTCGGGGATTTGCCATCCTCCAGTGCTAGTTACAGCATCATTTTATGACTCAAGGTATTCTCTGGAATTTTTTTTCTTTCTAGGTCCTTGCACTGCTTTTAAAGATACCTTATTATTTATGTATTTATTTGCAAGTCAATTTGCTGGTGGTTAGGTGCTTCAGTATCTTTTTTCTTAATCTTCTTTACCTTGGCTTCCTTTTATTAGTTGCTCTTTTCCATATGCTCTATCTTCTTAACGCTCAAAAGTTCACAGTGAATGATTGCTTGTTTTCTTCTCCCTAACTGGTTTCTGTCTTCACCTCCTTTAATGTGTGCTTCATTCTAATGAGTCTCTCTTGTGTCTTCCATTACTATTTCATGCTATATTCTCTCTTCATTTGTTCTGTCTTTTCTTTCTTCTGGACAATTTTGTTATTTGGCTGGGCACTGCTGGATAAAGCTTTTAAAGGATTTAGATTTTCAACATAATATTTTAGAGGATTCAGACTATGAAATTTATTCATTTTCTTAGCTTTCATCTAGTATTGCATGTGTGGTTCCACTGAATCAGTCCGGTAAATGTTTTGGGCATTCATTGGTGGAAGTGGGTATGTGGCTTTAAATAGTCGGTGTTTGGACATTTCTACTTAAAACCATGTTATGGTTCATTACTGTGGCTTGAATTTAAAGGCGAGTATACATGTCAAATGTTGGTTATTCAAACATTCTGTTTATAATATTTGAACATTTTACTCTCACACACATACATGCACTGGTTATGCAAACATTGAGTTTATATTTGAAAACATAAGGCCCATGTACCAAGTTTTTCGAAGATTTTTAGGGTTCTCCTAATCTTGATAGTTGTCTTATAAAGGCATGGTTATCTGCTTTCAAGTAAGGCCAAATCCATGAGCGACAGTGACTAGTACATGAAAATGAATCTGTATCTTACTTTTAACTTTATTTATCATATAGGCTTGCAACATGGTGCTTCTTACTGTAACTCTTATGTTCTCCAGGGTAGGAGTTTGGGAAGCTGCTAAATGGATTGCAAGAGTGAGAGAGAACACATGTCCTGCATGTTCTAGGTCTGTCATTTTAAAGACCAATATGAGTGGAGGACACTTTGGTGAGGGTGGCCGTTTCATGCATTGTGAAGAAACGGCCTTTGAGTATGCTTTTCTAATTAAAGTGATGGGAATGCTTGATGGTGAAATGGGATCAAAGTGATGGAAAGTCCCTTCTAGGGAACTTTTGCTTTCTCTCGTCACTTGAAAGATATTGTCCAAAGTATTGTAAACATCTTTCCAGCTGATGCATTTGGAAAAAGCCACTCATCTGATAACACTAAAGGGGTCATCATGCTGGGAAGGTATGCTACTACATATATGTTCTGAATGAACTGATCTTTTCACCGTTCAATTGGATGCCAATATATTATTTTCTTCGTGTTATTTTATTGAAAATTTGTCTATTTAAGTACTGCATAACATAGTGGGTTTTCAAAGTTCTATGTAAAGGAGAATCCTATGGAGGAAATTTGAGGAAGGAGGAGAAAGGAAAGAGAAACATAGAAGGGAAAAACATAGGTCTCTCAGCCCTCAGATCAATCAATGATGAAATTTCCAAAACTCAATAGTCAATAAACAAATCTCAGTTCATCAAACAGTCTAAATTTCTGAGTGTAAAGAATTTTATTTATAGACTAGATAGCTCTTTCAAATAAAACTCAAATTCTGAGCCAACTTATTCAAAATAAAAATAAACATAAACTTCTAAATAAACTCAAATTTCTAATTAAGATAAAGATAAAAGGCAAAAGACCTGAATATGATGAAATCTTTATCCTCAAACTCAAACTCCTAAGTAAAAGATAAAGCTACGTATCTATATCCTAATTCAACTTAAATTCAAATTAAATTGATAAATTGAATCTAATCACAAACAACTTCAAGTAAATCCATGGTAACTTAGGGGCTCCAATAGATATTCTGTTGCGATTGGTTCTGCATCACTATGGTATACAATCTAGCATTTTATTTCTACTTTACCATATGTGTCACATTTTATGACTACATTACTGCCTGTCCATAAGTGACTTGTGGCTGTTGGCAATGATACGGGGTATGAAAAATTCTTCAAACTCTGGAATAGTAGAATGATGCTGCATGGTTATTAGGTTTCTACCGATGTGTGTTGGGTTTATTGGAATACACAGTGAAAACTGTAGAATGCAAGGAAAATATATGATTGTATGCAAAGGAAACAAATCTTATAGATAGAACTATCTAAAGCAAATTATTAGTTAAGCTGCATTACGAGTCAAATTAATTTTAAATTTTATTTTTATCTAACAGATACAAATATACAGGTTAATCTTGTAGTTGTAGCTATTTAATTCAGTGGACGTAATGTAGCATGAGAATCAAACAAGAGCGGGAGTAAGATTGCCTATCAAACGTGCTTACGTAATTTTTGCCTACTACCAGTGAGAATTAACTTCACATGCTCCATTGCTCATGTAGTTGAATTTATAAGAGAACTGAATCCTGCATGTGCGTGTGATAAATGTTTGGTCGATGCAAGATATGAACAAGCACTCATACAATAAGGGAAGTAGAAATATTTAATTTGAAAGATGGGTAAAAAAATTTCTGTGTGGTTTTGTTGTCCAATTATGCAATTGCATCACCATCCCTTTTAGGATGTTTTTAACATTTAATGGCCTCGATGCTTGAATTCTATCTTTGCAGGTACCAATGAAATCCCTGCTGAGTTGGCTGCTATTGCTCTCTCTCTCTCTCTCTCTCTCTCTCAAGCAAAGTTGTCCTGCTCTGGTGAGAGTTGTGTAGATTTCTGGCTGAGTGATGTAGCCGTCTTTAATGCAAATTGTTTGATTGCTGTAGTTGTCTTTAACGCAAATTGTTTTCTTGGTAAAAGTTTGCATATTCATCGGGAGGAGGAATTTGATCGACACCTTTACGACTAATGTGACACTTCCCGGTGATACTGTTGTGGAATCTAGCTGTAGACACACTTCCTTTATCTTGTGCTAGTTCATACAATTGGTTCAGTTTTGATGTTCATGCTAGAATTGCTTGTGTATTTTTGTTGTTGTGCTTGTAGTTTCTATAGGATTTTATAGGCCAATTAAGAAAAGGAAAAGGGATTGATTCGACAATTTCTTTCTTAGTTTTAGTTGTTTCTTTTTTTGCGCGCGTGTGCGTCTGCGTGTGCAATATTTGTAATTTGCCTTGCTTTTGTCAATTTTGTATGAGAGACATGAAATGGCTGCAATAAACACAGGAAGGGAGCATTCATTGAGTAGGACCTAAACTGTGCGAAGCCACTGACCCATCTCACTGTGCCTCTCACATTGAATTCCTTCATCGGCACAGAGTTGCCACATGGAACAAGAAAGTAGAGTACAGATTGAAGCTCTGAGGCTTGTCCTTTATTTTTCTGTACTCACACATTCAAGTGTCGGTTTGGGGACACATGAGAAATTATGATATTTGTGGAGCTTTTTACCTGTAGTTTTACAATTACTTTGATCCATTGACAGGCAACTTCTTTACATCTATTATCATATGCTTCTGGTTAAATTTGTTGAGGTGTTGGCATCTTCAACCCAATTGTTCAATCAGCACTGGCTTCAACTGGATGAATTTTATAGCATCTCGATCAAGACTGATGGACCGAAAAACGCCAAATATGGAGTCTGTCCTCATCATCTTCCCTCTAAGCTGTGTGTGTAGCTTTCAATTGCTTGGAATACAGATGGATACCTCTTTAATTTCTCTCTACTTGCATTGCTTTGAACCTTCCAATAAAAGGCTCCTCTTTTGGGCAATATCCTGAAACTGAGCTGATGACAGCAGAACTTACAACTAGTAGGGACCATCCATCTCTCTCTCTCTCTCTCTGAAGAGGATAGTCCTATTTCTGAAAGCATGTGTAATGATGTGAGCAATCCAAAAATAAACTAGCAGGTGTGATCTATATTTCATCAACAACCTTCATTGGCTTTTGGTTGGTTCAAAGGTGAAGGGGTCCCCTTGTTGCAAACAGACTACATGTTAACAATGTTGAGTTAGCTCAGCTAAACCTTTGTACTTTGTTTAGGTCCACACAAAGCATGATAAAGATTGTAGGGGTACATTTTCAGAAACATCAGTTAGATCTTGTCTCAGATTAACTCTCTTTTAGTGTAAAATTTTGTCTTTATTGAACTCCAGAGCTCTCCACAGTCAAATTTACCTACTTTGTGTTTTATTAAGAAAAATTACAAAAACTGGACAAGTTGCAAAGCGCAGTTCACGCTTTCAAGCCTTAGTTTGACAAGTGGAATAAGTTTAAGAATTGAGCTAATTCTGTTAAATTCTTGACAAGTGATCAGATTCTCGTGAGAGTTAGCAAGTCACGATGAAAATATATTTAGTCTGAACTACTCTTAAAATCACCTTGAAATTCTGAAATTCAAGAATTGTTATAGCTTTGGACTCGAAAGAAGAAAATAGAATCAATTGGTTTCATTTTGTGCGCTCCCAAGTGCAATATGTAGGGGGTGCAAACGGGCTGGGTTTGGCCTGATACGATCCCAAACATGAACTGTAGTTAATACTTGAACTTGAAACTTCTCACAACTCATTATCATCCCCATTGTCTGATCGTGGGAGAGTAGTTGAGCTTGACATAAATCTCTTTGTTCACGATCTGACTCGATCACACGTAGTCATGGCCATCTTTTTATCCGTTCACAATCCATCCCATCGAGCTTCCCATCTTCTTGAACTGCCGAGCTCTGATTCAACTGATGGGGGACTTTAATGGAGCCACATTGATACAAAAATTTATGCTTGTAGGTTTTGGTGGAGACTTTCCATTTAATGTCCATCTTGTCTTCATCACCCCCTTCACTTTTGAGAGAGGGAGATGAAATGGGCAGCCAAAGAGATGAGCAGAGAGGCGTTCACGCAGACTCGGGCCCTAGCTTAATTGAGGCCAACAGCTAGCCTTTGTATAGTTGACCTCACATTGAATTCCAACATGAAGACAGATGAAGCACTCGAAACAAGAAAGCAAGCAAGAGCAAACTGTTCCTTCACACTCACTGTTTTCTTCTTCTTATTCTTCTCTCTCTCTCTCTCTCTCTTTTTTTTCAACAAGTTGGAGGTTACTTTTAAGTTTACACATACCCATCATAAATATTTACACGAAATGATTCGAGCCGGTGATTTCTAAGGAGCAATTCAAGGGCCTCATCGGCGGGCCAACTTTGGGGGACTTTCTCAACCGTTTTCTTGTGCTTGTTTTTTTTTTTTTTTAAAGACAAAATTAGAGTAACTGTTATTATTATTTTTTTATTTTTAGACAAAAACAGAGTATACTCACTTATTCCATTAACGGCAAATAAATAAACAAAATAAAAATTGAGATCCATTCGTGTTGTCTGACATCTAGACGTGGAGCAATGGCGAAGTCAAGATTTTAAAGCCGAGGAGATACAAAATAACAGATCCGGTGTGTCATTGGTTACTGACATCTCTTAAAAACTAGAGCATCTTCTAGGCTATGTCGGGGGCACAAATCAAGGACCAAAGAGAACTTTTCGGGTGGTGCCAGAGTGCACGTGCCTCCTGGCTCGCCACCGGTTGAGAGACCGTACGATAAAAAGCTAAAAATACAAGAAT
Organism: Agave tequilana; assembly: GCA_038442645.1. Classification (NCBI taxonomy): domain Eukaryota; kingdom Viridiplantae; phylum Streptophyta; class Magnoliopsida; order Asparagales; family Asparagaceae; genus Agave; species Agave tequilana. Next base: position 43,316 of record JAVJIF010033239.1, on the reverse strand, counting down.
ATTAACAGGAAAAAAAATACACAAAGGTAGCGACAATTAGCTTCGCTTGTCAAATAGTAGTTGCTTGGGGTTTCTTGTGCCATTTGTGAAAACTAAGCATAAGCTTGTTAATTTATATTACAAGCTAACCTTTTTTTTTTCCAGTTGTAATCATATTTTTAGTGCCTTTTAGTTGCAAAAGGTGGACAATTTATAAGCATTTCTTTGGGCCGCCGAAGCCGGGGCACCTTCTCTTTATTCATTTGTTTATTTATTGTTTATTATCATTAAGATAATAGATTAATGCTAATGAGTTGTTAGAGATATCACTGATTCGTTTTTCAATTTTTAATATTATAGTTTATATTATTTGTGGGCTTCGATTTTGAGAATGTTGGCGAGCATGTTTCGTGCTTTAAGGAAACACTACGTGGACCCAAGTTGTGACCAACCAATTAACCTTCTCAATTTTCTTTCATTATTAAAAAAAATCATGAACTCTCTCTTGTGTGAACCATGATCGGATGTTTGACACAATCTATTGAAAGAGACATTAGTTATTCAGCAACATGTAAGATGTTTAATTTATTCTTGACTTTTTTTAAGCCCAATGTGAAACCTTTTATTGACAATTAATTGTTTTATAATTAATGAATCCTTGCTTTTGTTTTTTTATTCTTTACAAAAAAAACTTAGTGGGTTTTTTTACCAATAGAATGCAACAAACTAACAAAGTGGCTAGTTTTTCCCTTGGTGATCCTTTGTGCATCAATATGCTATAATTGTGATTGTCAATATATTGTATTAAAAGTTGTTATTATTGAAAGCTTTTGTAAGCAGAAAGCATAAACAAGCGACAACTATAGAGAAAGAGACATTACATATGAAGGAATTGAACTAGTCGTTGAAAGAAATAAAGAAATTTAAGAGATTTCTAACTTGTGACGAAATTTTTAAAAAAATAATAATCAAGTATGGTCTCTATTGTTTTCTTCAAAGGAGTTTTTGGTCCACAACATGTGGGGGCAGAAATTATGAATATATTATATTTATTTACTTAAAAAAAAGAAATATAGAAAAGAAAGAATAAATTAATTCATTGGTGTTGGTTGTTGATGGAATATTCAAGTGAAAATGGGGTGCAATATTAGATTGGGGCGTGTGAGAGTGAGATGTCAATTGGTGATGACAATGGACCTCCAACTTGCAATTACCTTTTCTAATATGATAACTCCAAGTACTTGGGGTCCACTTTAAGATGTCAAAATCAAATCTCCATTTTTAATCAGATGCCGTCCAAATGGAAATTTGTTTAAATTTTCCTCTTTTTTAATATTTTTCTTTAGAGGGAAAAAAAAAAAATCTATTCACTATCTAGTTCATGTAATTCAATAAAATAAAAAAATAAAATAATTAAAGGAAATGACAAAAGGTTAACTGGAAAAAAAATACTTATAAAGAAAGAGGAATTTTATTATTATTTATTTTTGAAAAATCCTCGTGATTCATGCGATTGAGAATGTCAGCTCAAATTTCCATTATTAATCCTTTTTGGTTGGTTTGGTGTCTGCATTTAGTGATGCAATGGATCGCCAGCAGCTTTCGCGTTGGTCAAGAGTCTAGTCGGCATCACGTCGCACTCTATAGAGAGTTGGAAGGATGAATTCATGCCACAATTCTAGTTCACGTCTATAATTTTTTTTTTGTCACTTGTCTGATTACTTCAAACTTTAGAGCGTGTTTCGATTCATGGAAGTGTAGGAAAAATGAGGAGCGAGAGTGGGAAATGTGAAAGTACAGCAGGCAATCGAGATTTATAAAAATAAGTTTTTCGGTGTTTGATTATAATGTAAAAGCGTAAGTGAAAAAGTACATTGTGTTTTCGGTGTTTGGTTAGTAACCTGAAAGTGGAAGTAGAATAGTTGACTATAAAGTTAATCACAAAAAATATTAAATTAAATATTTTTGAGTGGTGCTTTTAAAACTGCAAGTGAGATTAACATGACATCAAAATTTAATGCGTTAAGTTACAACTTATTATAAGTGAGATTCACATGATCACAAAATCAACTGTAACACCCTGAATATAAGAAAATGATAGTGTAAAAATGAGGCGTAAAAGAAAAAAAAGGAAAGAATGGGGAGATTTTTTTTCATTTCTCGTTTCGGTTCAAAATAAATAAAAAAGTGAAAAATAAGTTTTTTTATTAACTTTTCAAATTGAGATTATATTCTCACGTGCACATAAATATCCCAATACAATGGGGGGGGGGGGGGGGGGGGGGTGTGTGTGGGGGTGAATCAAACCGAAATGAGTGATCACTTTGTTTTTCTTTAAAATACTTTATTTAGAATTGTCATCAATAATAACTTTAGCTAGTTGTAAATATAATTTCATTAATAAAAAGGGCAACCATGTTTTATTTCCCTTCAAAAAAGAAAAAAAAATAAATTGTGAAAATAATTTGCTTCAGTAGATGAAAGGAGTACAACGAGGTTCATTGAATTATTTGGCTAAAAAACAAACCAAGTAAAATAAACATAAAAGGAGGGGGTATTTATCGATTAGACAATCCTTTGGCTTGTTACCACATAATGTACAAAACGTTTGGCCCAATGAATTATTCTGTCTTAATTATGATTAAATATTCTCTTAAAACTTAGATACAATTATTACTGAATCTGATGGATTTTGGATTAGAAAGCCAATCAATCACAAATGGCTGCATAATAAAAACAAAATTATCAAAACTTCCCTTAACAACTAGATTAAAAATGGATTTAATGAGACCGACACTATTAGATTATTTCAAAACTCAAAACAAGAATAAACCTTTGTGTTAAAAATTAATAATAACAATAAATAAATATCAAACAAAAAGGAACATCATGAACCATTAACAAATGCTTCTATTTGGCCCAAAAAAAAAAAAAAAAAAACAGAAAAAAAGAAATAGAAAACATTGGTTTGGCCTTTTGCTGCCCTCTTGTTTCCAACATGAGAAAATAACTGGATATGCCCCTTTCAAAAAGGTTGGCATGCCTGTCACACATTATTATCTCAAAACATAAATTTTTTGTTTTACTCATTACCAAAAACAGAAGCCTGCCTTTTATTTTCCTCAAAAGTGGCAATTATTTTTTCCACAATTAAATTTGCCGTGGCCTTAAATTGGGGGATGGGACAGTTACCAATCTGACGATTGAGATTCTAGCTCAGCGCAGCGAACCCCTATCCTTAAATTTATGAGTAATGCTATTTGTATTATCTTTGTTATACTACATTATATTAGTATTTTATGAAACGAGAGTAAAGAGTGTGACTCATAATTAATAAAATAATAATATTATATTGTATTAAAAAAATTAATACAAGTAACTTTACTCCAAATTTATTTATGATAATTCCCTTAAAAATCAAAGAATTAAAAGGAAAAATAAAAAATAAAATAATTAGCAGCACAAACAGCCGTCACCATTATGCGGTCAACACGCATTATGCGGTCAACACACGGCTCGAAACAAATTGAGCTCTCTGACTTCTGACTCCGTCTTCATCCCCGTTAGTTAACGGCGGCATCGAAACGGACGTATCTACAAAAGATGCAGACCAACCATGCAAAGAAAATGTGTGGCATCTTATAATTCTCAATATTATAATGCGTATTGTTCTCTTTCTGTTTTTTTAAGGGTCATTAATTTCTGAAAAGGAGATCCGAGATCAGAAAAACAAATACTAACTTTTGAGTTGGGATTTGAATTTTGGAAGAGAACGGATCTAAAAAGACAATTTATTATGTCGAAATTATTATAGAGGATTATTCTGGATGACGCGTCTATTGTCGTTGTTTAGAATCACAAAAATCAAGTGGCAATTGGAAAATAAATTTTTTTTATACAATTTTTTTCTTTATTTTTAATTTTTTAATATTACATAGAATGACAAGCAACTTGACTAGTTTGATAGTAAAAATTTGAGGGGACACACATAGATAGCATGTTCCATAAAAAATTAAACTAATTACATGATTTATTTGACACAGTTTACATGATTTAATGGATATTTCTCAAATTTTGAATTTTTTTTAATGAATTATTATTATATATATTTAATATGAATAATTTTAGGAACTTAAAAAAACAAAAATAATAAATTTGAAAAATCCTATTCGAAGATCTGGATTCTCTGTCAACATACAGATAGAAATATCAGAACTAACTTATACTTTTCTATTTTCACTGGATCATTTTTTTCTTTTTTCATGTTTACAATGTTTTTAACGTTTAACCAGGCAGCCGGTTGGCCGTTAAGTCTCAAGCGCCGTCAACAAAGGCTTACCCCCCCTCGCCGTCAAGTAACGGCACGACCGACAGACCCAGCCCAAACGGTGGCCAGATCGCGGAGGCCATTAAGTCCTCGCCGCGCGATCTCAGCCGTCCATCTCGACGAGTAGCCCAGACGCCCCGTAGATTCTGTCGGCATCAAGACCGCAGCGGGGGGCGCGTATGGGACACGTTACTCATCCGACTCGCCATGGGCCCCGGTGAACTGGCGCTCATTAATTGGGCGTGTCAAATTAGGACCCACGGTCAAGATCTGATCAGGGTATCTCAGTAATTTCGCAGAAACATATCGCGATCGTACGGACACGCGCTGGGTATATACGCCACCGACGCCTCAGCCTTCTCTCTTTGATTGATTAAAATGAGGGGAATTTGGCTCTTCTCCTGCGATTTTAAGGCAACCTTTGCCTGATTTCGCCTAAAATTTTGCCTCCAGATCCCCAAATTGGATTCTTAGATCTCCTTTTCGAGTTCTAAATCTGCGATCTGAACATTTCCCCTAATTTATTTCTCCTTTTTTTTTGTTGTAAATCCTCAAGAGTTTGGTTCTGTTAGATAAGTTTTGAATTTTAGGTACATTTTGTTCAATTTCGAGTTTTAGCCCTGCAATAAAGGGAGCATTTTGTTGTTTCCGTTGGGTTTTCAGATCGATTCGGTGAAGTAAAGGCTGATTCGTTTGCCCGCTGCAAAAGATTATAATTTATTGTGAATATTTGGGCGTCTTTCTTCAATCTGTGAAGCTGCATTGATCTTAGTCGAATAAATTTGCCTCGATTTTACCATAAAGATCTCATTTTACTTTGTGGGTGGGGGAGAAAAGGGGAATTTGTTGACGAACTAGGGTTTCTATGAATGGGGGTTTGGGTATTGGAAGATGTGCAGAGTAGAGAAGAAGAAGGATTGTGTTGATTCTGAGTTTGGCGAGAGACATCATCATCACTACCATCATCATATGGGTCTGAAGAGCGATCCGAAGGCTGTAGAGAAAGCTAAGGGATCAAATAGCACGATATCAAGATCCAAAATGAAGCTGTGGATGATTCGGGCCACGACTACAGTTCTCTTGTGGACCTGTGTGGTGCAGCTAACGGCAATGGGGGAGATGTGGGGGCCGCGAGTGTTGAAAGGCTGGCCTTCTTGCTTCACCCCCTCAGATTCTCCTAGGCCCGTGAAGTCCTCGCTGCCGGTGAAACCCTCGCTGCCCGCGAAGGACACTTCGGTGCCCCTACCCGTCAAGCCTGCTGTCTCATCATTATCATCTTCTTCTTCGGTGGTGGAGAAGATTTCTCTTCCACCTAAAAGTGAGTACATTTTGTTCTCTTTGTTCTTGTTCTTTGCTGTTGTTTGTTTGTGTTGTTGATGTTATTGAGAATCAGATAAAAAAACACGTCTAATTTTGCAAAACTTGATATTTGAAGATATTCATAAATTTTCCAATAAGCTAATTCTGATTGATTTGTTTTATAAGGTCCTATTGCTTCAGGTGAATTTGGATCATGTGGTCTGGATATTTTTCATCATATGTAATGATGATTATCGGAAACTGGATTCAATGAATTAATAGGGGTCTTTGAATTGATGTATTGTTTTGTCATTCATTATGTAGGGTCTTTGTGTCATATTGATTCATAAGTGCCTTCTCTTATTGAACCAGCTTCTTTGTTGATCTTAGGGAAGATGACCTTAGGGAAGAACTATCTGCAGCTGGATTTGTACACTTATATTTATGATGGAACTGGTGCAATTTTGGATTTCTGAGTAATTTATTGGAGTTTCATTAATTAAGTGTTCTTGAAGAGGACTCCTAAATTATAATCTGAAATTTTCCAATTTTTTTAGAGTACATTGTTTTTGGTTCTACCCGGTTGGTAAAAACTAGATATTAGAACGGCTAGAACAGAAAATTTATCATTTTCTCATTCGTAAATACTTGCATTTTTTTTTTCTTGCTTTCTCAAAAAAATGGCTTAGAGAATTGTCATCATTGTGGTTGGTGCAAATCTTTTTCATCTGATCCTGTCATCTATGATGTTAGTTCGTTCTAAATGCCCCTATTTTGTTTTATCGCCTGAAGAGCTGAGAATTGCCACATCTTTGCATTTTCCTGCCTGACAATTTTTTGGATTGTTATGTTTAGGCAGTTTTCTCTTATCTCACTCCTTATATTTATACATATGTATCAATCAAATTTATTTTTGCTGCGTCATCTGTGTGACAATTTAGAGAAAATTAGGTTGGCTAGGTGGATTTACTTGGATCAGTGGCTTAACAAAATGATCTGTGAGATTATTCATGCTTTCTCTCAAACTCAGCACATGGGATGTCTTGTTTTGGACTGTCGAGAAGGTGCTGGAGAGATATTTGACAAATCCGTTTTGGAAACCTTTCTTGTTGTGACTTGTCCCTTAGGTTTTTTTCTCTCTCACTTGTTTGTTTCATTTAGAAATGTTTGTGTTCTTGCCCCCTTAAGGTTTCCTACTGTATCTGGTAATTTTAAGAAGCTTTTACTAATAGAGTTTGAAGCATTTTCTTTATAATATGTTATGTTCCCGATCAAATTTGTCATTGGTTCTCATCCAGGATCGAGTGTTCTGGTCATAATGTTATATCAAACTGTACTTGAGTCTTCAATGCTGTTATTTTCCACTTTTAGCCATTCCACTTCTGTCTTGGAGCCTCTTGTTATCTTTCTCTTGCTTATATTTTCAATTCATCAATCACTATTCTCTCATTGGATCTATTTGTCTAACTAAAATTGTAATGTTCTTGTATTAGATCTTCTCTTATTCTTCCCGAACTCCTTGTATCCAGAATGCATGTCTATGCGGCTCTCTTTGCATGCCGTTTACACTCACAACTCATTTCAAACAATATTCCAATCTAATATGGTTATATTAAATACTAGATATTACTTTCTTGACACGTCTCTTCCAAATATCTGCTTAATAGAATGCAATTATTTAAATTTCATTCAGCAATCCTTCAGAGGATTCCTATATTTTTAATTGTTGTCACACTGTTTGCAGTAGCTATACTCTTATTTGTTACATCCCTGATATTTGCGTTTTTTCTGTTTTCTGTTCTCTAGGAATATACAAAAATAATGGTTATTTGATGGTGTCATGCAATGGAGGACTTAATCAAATGCGTGCAGCAGTAAGCATTTAATAGTCTTTTCAAGGCTTGTTCTTTTAGATGTACATCTGTCAAACTTATCATCTTTATTATTCTGATTGGATCTTATATTTACAGATCTGTGATATGGTTGCTATTGCAAGATATTTGAATGTGACACTCATAGTACCTGAGTTGGACAAAACCTCATTCTGGAATGATCCTAGGTTGGTTTGAGTATTAATTCTATGGAATATGATGGGGTTGATCCTAGGAGAGTTGTTGCTGATCATTCTCTCTTGTTCTGCAACATGTTAATTAATGAAACAATTCTTTTGCATGTCTCAGCGAGTTTCAAGATATCTTTGATGTGGATCATTTTATCACCTCATTAAGAAATGAGGTGCGAATACTGAAGAAACTTCCCCCGAGGTTAAAGAGGAGGGTGGAGCTGGGAATGTATTACTCCATGCCACCTGTTAGTTGGTCTGACATCTCTTACTACCAAACCAGGTCTGTTTTCCTCTTTGTAGCATGTTTCAGTGAGAGAGAATTTGCGCAATACAGTTTGTTGAAGAGACTTAAGTGGTCTTGTCTCTTTTGCAAGCAGATTCTACCATTGATACAGAAGTTTAAGGTTGTGCATTTGAATAGAACTGATGCCCGACTGGCCAACAATGGCCTGCCATTGGAGATTCAGAAACTGCGGTGTCGAGTAAACTATGCTGCCCTAAGATTCACTTCTCAGATTGAAGAGTTGGGTAGAAGAGTGATTAGCTTGCTGCGCCAGAATGGCCCTTTTCTTGTTCTCCACCTCCGATATGAAATGGACATGTTGGCCTTTTCTGGTTGCACACAAGGTTGCTCGAATGAGGAGGCCGAGGAGTTGACAAGGATGAGGCACATCATTTACCCTTGGGTTTTTTTTTTTTCTGATTGCTGTTTGGTGATTTTATGAGTCTTTTTGTTTTGGGATCAGATTTTTGACTAATGTCTTTCTGTCTATAGGTATGCATATCCTTGGTGGAAAGAAAAAGTCATCAATTCTGACCTGAAGAGGAAGGATGGTCTTTGTCCTTTGACACCAGAAGAGACTGCTCTGGTTCTGCGGGCACTGGATATTGATCGTAGTGTCACCATATATATTGCTGCTGGAGAAATTTATGGAGGAGCAAGGAGAATGGCCAGTCTTACCGTGGCTTACCCTAATGTGGTTAGTTTTTGCTTGTGTAATGGGTGTTCTACTTTGAATTTGGTTTTGGGTGGTCTCCTATTATCTTAATCTACCTTTTTCTGTGTGTAGGTGAGGAAGGAAACACTCTTGGAACCTTCCGATCTTAGATTTTTCCAGAACCACTCATCGCAAATGGCAGCACTGGATTATTTGGTTTCATTGGAGAGTGATATTTTTGTTCCTACATATGATGGTAACATGGCCAAAGTGGTTGAAGGGCATCGAAGGTACTTTATTCCTCATTGTCTAGTGACACATCTTTAGTGATGACCAGAAACGTCATCTTTTATGATTTCTAATTACCATCACTTGGGTGTCTACACTCTGAGCCAAAGCCCACACTGATATTGTGCGTTGTAATTGCTTTTAGATTAACAACATTGCCCTTGTGCACAGTATAACCGCTCCCTTATGGGGTTTGATTTGAGCCTTCTGCTTCCCACGTATCATGGCAAACAATGAACTTTCCTGTCAGACGCTGATTGCTGTCCATAACATATCTGTCACCATCTTTGATAATACTTATTTGAGAATAGAACTTTTTTTATCTTTTTCCCAGTAAACTGTGAAACTGTTGGGGTCTATGCTCTAGTTCCAACAATCTCTGGTACATTTCTTATACACAGGAAGCTGTACATAGATCTTTTGTCATATATCTTCTAGCAGCGAACCTTGGTGACATTCTAGTTCTAGATAAGAAAGAGGAATATAATTATAGAGTAGACTGCATGGTGCATTGCATTCCCACCCGTTAACACTAAACGCTTTCTTGAAATTGTCCACTTGGGCCAATTCTGTTTCTTATATTTATTTCAATGTTTCAGGTACTTGGGCTTCAGGAAAACATTCCTATTGGATCGGAAACTCATAGTCGAGCTGATGGACCAGTACACCAGTGGGTCTTTGGGTTGGGATGAGTTCTCATCATCGGTGAAGGCTGCTCATGCAACCCGGATGGGCAGGCCTTCAAAGAGGGTTGTGATTCCCGATAGACCAAAGGAAGAAGATTACTTCTTTGCAAATCCCCAGGAGTGCCTAGTACCACGCAGTGATGATGAACCATGGACCTCTTCAACCGTGTCTTTCTAGTTTGGTGTATCCTTCCATAGATGTAGTTAGTCTTCCGCATGGATCCTCCAAGTGAGGGGAGAGGTCTATTATCGGACCGACTGATCAAAAATGGAGGAAAAAAACTAAAGTAGATACAGGAAAGAAGATGATTTAGAGAGAGAGAGAAAGAGAGAGAGAGAGGGAGGGAGGGAGGTTCGTTCAGCTCATCGGAGGTGGTTTCTGAGGCAGCTGGTACATATACTACATATTTATGATGATACAAGGGGAGATCTTTATTTATATTTTTCAATAAACATTTCATTCTTGTATAGAGTTTGAGGGTGAGAACAGCAGATTGTGAGAAGACAGCATTCACCCTGCCCATTCATTGCAGGGGAATGTGAGATGCTGCATGTACAACAACACCACCACCACAAGATTTGTGAGACTGGAAGAGAGAGGGGGAGGGTGGGTGGGGGGGAGAGAGAGAGAGAGGGTCATCACTTTGTTTATCCAGTTGTGGGGATTTTGTGGAAGGTTAGTTTTCCATGTTCCCCTGCAAAATTTTTGTCATTCAAGCGACCTCTCAAATTAATGATCACCATCAATCATCATCCATTCACTCTGGATTTTGCTTGCATGAATTGTTGTCCCATATGTTTCTGTACCAGCAAAATTCTATTGATAACCCTTGGTTTTTTTCACCCCTCGAAACTCTTCTCATCAGTAAGTGTTTTGACTGAAGTTGCTTGCAAGGAAACAGGTCTTGTGTTCGTTTTGGACGCTGAAGTTGGCTGAAAGTGATGGCAACAAGAAATTTATCTCATATCTCAATTTGTTTGATTGTTTAGGTTTTTTATTGACCAGCACGAGGCTTGTAGATTAGATTGCAACACATGTGATAAAAGTTGAAGACAGCTGATGGTGCTATCTAGGTATTGGGATCCCTGACCCGGTCTCTCTTACTTTTTGAGCTGGCGCCAATCTTTGAGTCGTGCCAAATCAATTGATTCATATTTAACACGACATCCATTTTTTAGTTTAATTAATTAATAATTAAAGCGGGTGCTCTCATTGTAGATTGTGCTAATTAAGTTGGTGAGATGCCTAATAATAAAGAAAGCAAGTCACTGGTGGGAAATCTACACAAATTTGGGATATACGGCGGCGGCGGCGGCTGCTGTTGGTGGTAGCGTCCATGTTGGAATATTAGAGAGCGTAGAAAGTGGCGGGTGGGGCCCAAGGGGGAGTTGAATGGCTATAATAATCTAGTTTGGGAAATTAGCGAGGTGGTTCGTCTGGGTGTCTCTGTTTGTTTAATTATTTATCTTGAAATAGAAAGAAATTAGGGGGAGAAACATGTATGTGTCTCTCCTTCCAAAAAAATTTGAGCCCGAATCTTTCTCACTCAAATTCAACTTTCCCACACTCGATTACAAGATCCACTCTGCTAAGGATCCACTCTGCTAAAGTTCATCTATATTTTTTCAAATGCGTATAAATTAAAAATCAAGTGTTTTAAATATTTTTTGCTTATCCATCAAGCGGTTGAAAATAGACAGCCGAAAGTAGTGAATCGGTTAGATATATATCTTTCGACAAACAAACTCCAAATTACTTGATTTTTTATATGTATACATTTTAGAACATGAAGATGATAATGTACGGTCAGATCGTGGAAATAAATTCGGGAGATATGATATTTGAGTGCGACATAGGACGGAGCTGCGTCAGCTGAGTTACATATTCCTCACACAGACACACACGTTACAATACACATAGTTGCAACTAAGTTAAGCTACACACACCTCTTTCCACCTCTTTCCGTAAAGGCAATCATTGCGCTGACTGGATGGCCGAAACGGGTGGGGGAGATCGCACCAGATATTCAGACGGTGGAAGGATATCCCTCAGATTTGGTGTAAATTGCTGAAGCAGGTGCAAAGGATGTCTGCTTTAAGGGTCTGTTTGGTTGTCGTAACTGGCCGTAATTCGTAGTTGTAATTGGTAAAGTCTTTTACAATTGTAAATGAGTTACATGTATGTAAATTTTACGGTATTTGGTTGGTAATATAAAATTGTAAAGTGGGAAAGTGTATTGTACTTTACGGTGTTTGGTTGTCGTAATGTATAAGTCGTAAGTGAAAAAGTTGACCACAAAATTAACTATTTGGTGATTTTAAAAGTTTTAATACTGCAAATAAATATTAAAAAGTTAAATATTAAAAATTTTTAATATTAATATAAAAAATAATACAAATTTGTATGACCACAAAATTAACTGTAATTGGGCTGTAAGTGCGTGGTAACTGGGTTGCAAGTGAGTGTTAGTTGAGTTACGTAAGTCTTTTATGAATTACGGTCCAAACAAACATCGTAGTTATAATTGAGTAGTAAGTTATTTACGAATTACGGAGTTTTACGCGAAACAAACGGCCCCTAAGAGAAGTTAATGTACTGACCTGAGGGCTTTGGATTAGCCCAAAAAATAAAGGTAAAGATCCAACCGCAAAGATGCCACGGTGGAAAGGTTTCGATCGAAAACTAAGACACTTCAGCATTAACTGAGGTTCTAAAATTCAATATTAGCCTGTAATTTTAGATGGAAACGGTCAACGATGCCAATGAGGCTGAGCTTAGAGGCTTGTGTGTGTGGGGCCAATTTTAAAATGCATGCCCCCATTACTACGGATTGAAGAGGACTCATCGTACATAATCAAACTCACTGAAGGGAGAGGAAATTGGTTGACTCTGAAGAAATTTGTTGTGGAATGGTAGAGCTACATGAGTTTTTTTTTCTTGTTTTTTGGGAGGCAGACGGCGGTGCGGATTGGCTTGCCAATACTGGGCGGATCTCGAGAGTCTCTCGCCAATATCGGGTTTATTTTCTGATTACCCAAAAAAAATTTAAAAAAATTAGAGATGCAATCGCCATGGATCACATACCAAAAGGCCCTGATCATTATGTCAACGTCTGAGGCTGAGGAAGCCCAGCATAATATAAACTCTGTAGATTTTACTCTTTTGAGGTATCTCAAAATAGCCCAAGGTGTTGGCGTTGGGGCTACACGTGAGATCTAGAGAGGCAATCAATATGGGAACATATTGAAGTTGAAACATCATATGAAATATTTGATGGACCACATGAAATAGTTGAACTTTGATGGATCGAGGGAGTCAGGATCTTAGGGTTCTGTTATCAGAAATGATGGGGGCTGTTTGTTTCGTTGTAAAAGAAGTAAAACTCTGTAATTTGTAAATGATTTACAACTCAATTACAACTACGACATTTGTTTGGACCGTAATTCGTAAAAGACTTACGCAACTTAACTACCACTCACTTGCAATCCAATTACCACTCACTTACAGCCTAGTTACAGTTAATTTTGTGGTCATGCAAATTTGTATTATTTTTTTAATATTTAGCATTTTTAATATTTATTTGCAATATTAAAACTTTTTAGATCAACAAATAGTTAATCTTTGTGTACAAATTTTTCACTTACGACTTACACATTACAACAACCAAACACCGTAAAATACAAGACACTTTCCCACTTACAACTTTATATTACCAACCAAACACTGTAAAACTTATATGCTTGTAACTCATTTACAACTGTAAAAGATTTTACCAATTAAGACTTACGAATTACGGTCAATTACGACAACCTAACAGGCCCGATATAGGGTAACCGCTGGCGCCGGAGGCTATTTATTTACAAATGAAGAACGTGAATGTTGCTAAGGGGCCCGTGGGAAAGCTTATACTGGGTTACTTATAAAATAGAGGGTGATTCTCTCAACACCATCACCCCCTAAAGAGATGAATGAGCAAGATGGGAGTAGCCTCATATTAGATTGCAAGAATATGTTGCAAAAGAGTAGGAGGACTAGAGTGTCACATGTGTTTAGAGAACTTCATCGTCTTATAATTTTACAAAAGGATGCGTCTGAATTTATGTATTCCAGGAAGTAGGCGAGATTGTAATTTTCCGATTAACCAAAAAGAAATCACGCAGCTCGTCTTGGACCGTATGGTTTTTTGAAAGTTCTTTAAAAAAAATAAAAAAAAATAAAAAAAACTAGAGAAAGTATTCCGGATGCACGTGCAATGCACGTTAAAAAATGATAAATAAGTAGTAAATATAACTATTTCGTATCAAATATTATGTTATATTTATAAAACAATCGTGTATTTTAGAGTACAAGACATGAGAAAGCAAGAGAGGCAATATTAAATTAATTTTTATTTAAATTTAAGCACAATATATAAAAGAAATATAAAAGTTAAAAAGTTGTTACAAATTGATATTTATTATGTGCTTATTCAAAAAATAAGATATAGGAAAAATAATTGAAAGAATTATGATTTTTAAATTATTTTTAAAAATATTAATATTCTACTATTAGTGATTATAAATTTATATCTTAATTTTGTGGATTGTTTAGATAAATAAACTTATTTATATTTACTCGAGTATAAATAACGAGCTAATGTTTTTGAAAGATATTATAAATAAAAATTGATAACAACACCAATAAACGAGTCTAATAATTTTTTAAAAAACTTAATTAAATATAAAAAATTTTAAATTAATTTGCTTCACAAATTATGCGTTTTTGTTAAAAATGTTGCTTCTTTGAATAGAATAATAAATTTAACTCTTTTTAGGCCAATATATATTCATTAAAGGAATATTTCGCTCCAACATTTAGTTTTCAGTTTAGTTATGAAAAAACTCCGACGCACAATTTTTTTAGCTCCAGTCTTATCATGTCAACATATTATAATAAAATAGCGCTTTCACCTAATTTCTCTCAAAATGAGCTCAAATCCTTCTTCTCTATGTAATTTTGTTTCTTTTTTTAATCATTTTCTTAAGTTCAGGTATCGTTCTTCATCGCTTATTCTGAAGGAAGTGTACTTTCAATAACAAGCGAGTCTCGTCGCGAGCGGCTTCAACACTATGACATTTTTTTTGAGCACTATGACATGTTTAAAGATTTATTTTTAAAATTTTATTACGATAATAAAAAAATTCTTAGAAGGTTAAAATTGATAGAAAGAATTTGTTTAGAATATTTCAAAACTGGTGCTTTTATAGTAGTGTAAATTTAACGAGGAAGACACCGAATTAGAGGGGGAGAGAGAAAGAGAGAGAAATATACGTGAGAAAAGATTATGGAAAGAAAGGTGACCAGATGAGCAAAAAGAGGTGGAGATAGTTATTGAGAAGAAAATCAAAGAAAGAAGGAGTTTGAGAGAAATAAAGTAAAAAAAAAGGAGAAAAAAATATATTAGGTGAAAAATTCGAAAGAAAAAAAAAACAACCAATGAAAGAGTGATTAAAGAAAATTTTAGGAAGAAATTTTAAGGAGTATTTCATTTGAAAATAGATGGCAAGGTTAAAACACAGAATTTAAAAACTTAAAGGGAAAAAGTTTGTTTTTTATTTGAAAGCTACAGGATTTTTTTCTTCACTTAAATTCTCTTTCTTACATGTAATATAGAAAACAGTACGCTTATATTTTATTTTTAGAGACTCTCTCTGTGGCCTTCTTTTTATTCCTTTTCTTTCCTTTTTTTTTTTAAAAAAAAAGATTAAAAGCTCATGTGAAAAGAAGAAGATATTTTTATCAAAGTTTGCACTTTTTTACAACAATAACCTTCTATCCTCACCATTTCTTTTCCCCCTCTTCCCCTACAAATAAAAATAAAATAAATAAATAAATAAATAAATAAATAAATCCAGAGAGACAAATGGCTTCCTCCGTCCTCCTCTTCTCTCCTCTCCCCTCCTCCTCCTCCCTCAGCTGCCTCCGCCGCCGCCGCCACCTCTACAGCACTACCCCACTCTCCCTCTCCAAACGCATCACAACCAGGACCACCCTCCTCCAAGCCTCCAAGAACGACAACAACTCCTCCGCCGGCCTGCCGGACCGCCTCATCTCCGCCGCCTGCTACCTCTACCGTTTCCTGGACGGCGTCCGCTACGGCCGCTACGTCCTGACCCAGTTCCCCCTCTTCCAGCTCCCCCTCCAGCCACTCATCCCCATCATCAAGCTCTTCAACTCCTTCCCCTCAACTCCTTCCTCCTCTTCCTCACCCTCTACTTCGCCGTCGTCCGCAACCCCTCCGCCTTCAGCCGCTACGTCCGCTTCAACACGATGCAGGCCATCGTCCTCGACGTCCTCCTCATCTTCCCCGACCTCATCGAGAGGAGCTTCAACCCCACAGACGGGATCGGCCTCGATGTCGTCATGAGCCTCGACAGCACCGTCTTCTTGTTCTTGCTCGTCAGTTTGCTCTATGGATCCACTTCTTGCCTCTTGGGCCAGGTCCCCAGGCTGCCGATTGTGGCTGATGCTGCCGATCGACAAGTTATGTAAGTTGTTAAAGTTTCCATTTTTTTTTGGTTTTTTAAAGTACAAAAGTTTTGATTTTTGGTGGAATTGGATATTGATCTTGGGTAAATTTTACTGATTTTGTATTCTGATTTCTGATGCGAGAATTCAGCTCAAATTGCTTAAATTGTACGTGACCGCATTTTGTAGTGTACATTAAGGAGACTATAAAGCAATTCAACAGCTAATAGTTTGTGAAATTGAAATTGGGGAAATTGGGTCTTGATATATGCAAGAATTTAATTTGTTGCACATAAGCATCTAATCTTTACATTTACATGATGATGTGTAATGATTTGGGGAGTAGGTTTTTTCCTTAAGTTTTTTTGTCTTAATTTATTATGAGAATAGTTGTTATATTTTGCATTGTTACTTTTGCAAGGTATCAGTGATCATTCTATATATTTTTTTTGCCGTTTACTTCCAACCTTTATCGAGATGAAGAAAGGGTTTGCTTTAGAATGTTTCTTGGATGAATATAGGAATTATTTCTGATTGACTATTTACAGAAATGAATTGCGCATTAGTTATTATTCTTGGCCTTCTGCATCTTCATTCTGAGAAATATGCATGTTTTGGATCTCTCTGTTTAATATATGCATATGAAATGGACAGTGCTAAACTATTCAAAATATCCAAATAGATATGTCCAAGTACACACAGATCAAGTCTATTTAGTATCAGATAATGGAACACGTTTTCGTCAAAAACTTGATGAAATTTTATCAAGTTACTTCTGTTTCCAGCCATTAATTTTGTATATCAGACACGGATCAGTTAGATTGACCTTGCTAAATCAATGGAAGAGAAGCTCGGGGTTAGCTTTTTGAGGAAACCCTCCAATTTCTAAGTCACTATGGAGATTAGGATAACAACTTCATGTAAGAGGGAGCTTAATCTGAATGAGGGAATGCAGAATGTCCTTACCTTTTAGAGTCTTCTCTCTTGTGTACCTCAAGTCTCTTGGCGGAGATAGCTGTAGGTATAGTGACTTGCTGCTGACAATCTGAATGCTGCAGCCTTGTTCGCCTTCAGAACGTTCTGAGAGGATCTCCTCCCCCATTATTGGGCAAAATTGAGAGTATTTGGGTCGGGTTATGGGATTTGATCTCAGCCAAACCTACATTAGGGTGAGGTTGATAGGCTTGAGGGTCCTTATGGCCAGGCTCCTGGGAGCAGGCTACTAGCCGTGAAAGTTGTGTTGCTTGACCCGCGGAGGTCTGCCTTGCATCAATATTCAACAATGCTCGGCAAATATCTGCATTTTGTCCAAGTCTGAATTTGTTTTTGTTAAATACGAGTATTGGATTTGGTAACATTTTTTTTTTTTACAAGAAAATAAAAAACAAATATGATGGCATCTATTTTCATCCCATGTTTTATTAGTCTTTACCTCTATTTTCTACCTCCTGTTCAACCCTTAGTCCCCCATTATAGCTCATCCACCCTTCTACTTTGCTTAGTTAAAAATCGTGAAGTTGTTTCTTGATGAGGTGTTTTAGACTCGGCCACTGTAGATGTGTTGGCCGTCAATATCTTGACTATGTGTGCAAATTGCAAAAGCTTCGCAACACATAATGGTCTTAAGCACCCTACCTTGGTTTCACCTTTTCAACACTTTTCTTCTTTTGTTCAATTTCTGTAGTAGCCATTCTCATATCTCCATCTTCATATATCGCTCTATCTGCAACACTATGCTTCGCGTGTTATATGTGGATGATATTATTCTCACCTCTTTCAGTGAATCTTTGTGGTTGAACTTCCTTACTTCTGACCATCTTCAGCATGACAAACATGGATCTCTTCAATTATTTTTGGATATTCAGACGGTTCAAATACTATCAGCATAGATCTTTCTCAAGCAAAATATGTTCGTAGTTTGCTTACACATGTATTGTACTGTAAATTAGTCTCGCTCAGGTATATGGTGCCAATATATCTTTCACACATGGTGAGGCTCTTTCTGCTCCATCTCTTGATTGTAGCATTTCAAGAGATAAAGAGCCTATATATGCGATAAGTTCTAGTTATGATTTTCTTGTTGCCCTGTTGCATCTCATCTAAAAGATACAAAATATATTTTTCACTAGCTGCTGGTACTCTTGTATACCGTCTTCAGGGGCGGAACCAGGTATAAATTTTGGGGTGGGCTGCAATTTATTTTAACATATACTTATGAATTATATGCATTTCCTAAAAGAATGAAACATCATTCTCTACTAAATCAGGAGTGGACTAGTAATAAATTTGCTAAAAGAAAACCAAAATAGAAGAGGGTCTAACATAATTTCTGAAAAAGAACAAAATAAAAATAAATTTAAGACAATGTTTGAAAAAATGGGCCGGGTTATAGCCCGGCCCAGCTCACCTTTGGGTGCGCCTCTGGGCCATACGCTGCCGCCCGCTTTTGCCCCAGCCACGTTCCAGACGGATCGCGTGCGGTGGCCCCCGGCGCACCGCGGGGTTTTGACGTGGTCCGGGACGTAACGTGGTGCCATCGCGAGCCGTTTGGGCCGTCACAACCGTAACGGCGCCGTCTGTCACCGAAAGTAAACGTTCCGTTTTGTGTGTCGCTTGTGTAACTTTTGCCTCTGTGCGTCATGAGCTGGGGACAATGAACGGCTTTAGATAAAAGGTCCGACCCACAAGTTAAATTTAGATCATCAACGTCCGTACAATTTTTTTATTTGCTTGGGAGCCTGATCTGCAATTGGGTAAACTACAAATTATCCATCATTATAAATTGGCAAATTGGCTACATTAACATATTGAAAAAACTTAGTTTCATAATTTGTTTGGCCTCTGCTTGATCTACGTCAACACAAAGCAATGAGACAAATTGGATCCTTCTTCCCATATAATTTTATTTCTCTTTTTACCCTTTTTCAAATCCTGGCATTATTCTTCATCTCTTGACCTAAAAGAAGTGTTGTGACACGACAACTTTGATATCAATTATTGAGACCACACTAACAATCGAGTTATGACACCCATTATTGTGCGCTCAAGACCATGATCAACATTGCGAAACCGTGACAATATGTAATACTTACAAAAAAAAGCTATTGTAAAGTAAACTAGCAACACTAAGAAAAAGAATGGAAAAGAACACGATTATTTAACATGGTTCGGCTCAACTTGGCCTACGTCCACATGGAGAGAACTTGAGAAGGTTTTATTAATAAACTTGGTACAAGAAATCTAACATTCCCTTGATTCTCACAAGAGTATTTACCTTCCCATTGAATCCATCCAGATTATAAGGGTATTCCTTCTCACTTTGTACCGTCACATACTCTTCTTTTTTGTATTGGCTTCCTTTATTCTCCTTGTGATATAATAGACTAGGTTACAACCTTTATTTATAGAGTTTTATAATATAAATTCTATTCGAATTATGAGATGATTTTGACCGTTGAATGCTTGAAGAACATGATAAATTCTTGTATGAGTTGATTTCCTTGATCTAAAATAATTCTAGACCATTCAAAATCTAGAAACACATCCTTCAATGAATAGAATTTAAGTTCAATTCGGAGTCCACCAGAAAAGAAACATACACGCGCCTGAAAAGAAAACTTGACTCCAATTTTGGGCCTTTGGTCGTCGACAGGCCAGAGCAAGCTGTCGACAAGCTTGTCGACAGTCTTCTGTGAAATCACCTAGAGGGGGGGTGAATAGGTGAAAGTGCTAATCTAGAAACTAAATGCGCTAAATGCGGAAGCTTAAAAACTAATTTGCAACACACTTAGTACAACACACAAGTATAGCCGAATTCCCCGTGAAGGGCTCTGGACTAAATCCTCTTGATTCCCCTAGATAAGGGTTGAGGTGCTATATGAAGCTCTTGTGGTTAAGTACAAGTAAGGCACATACAAACAAGCAACCAAGCATACAATAGATATGACAATATAAAAGATGCAAGGCACAAATGCAAGCAATAAGATATGAATGAATGAATGATGCTTTGCACAAATAAAAGAGAGAGAGTTAGAGAGACAATGGATCAAACGCAAACACAATGATATGTTCCGAGGCTTGAGCCCCTAGCTCTACGTCCCCGCCTTCACCGAGAAGGATTTCTAATCCACTATCTTGTCCACCGAGGACTCCCACCGAGGGAACCTCCACCGAGGAGGATTTGTACAACCGGGAGTACCGAACTCCTCTCTCAAACACCGCCTCACAACCGAGGGGTAGGCCCGTAGCCAAACAACCACAAACACCTCTACCGAAGAGGGTTACAACCAAACTCCACCTCTCACTAGAGGGAGCAAACCACAATCTCAACCTCTACCAAAGAGGGAGCAAACCAATCACCCGATCAACCTCTACCAAAGAGGGATACAACAAGAGCAAGGGTGTTTACAACTTTGGAGGTTTCCACAACCTCAAATAATCTCTCTTTTCCACAAAACAAGATCCTAATAGAATAGGATAGTATGATAAGCTCAAGTGTGAAAAACTAGGTGTTTGGAAAACAAAAACTCAAAGAAATAATCTTGGGAAAACTCTTGAAGATAATGGAAATGAAGAACAAACACAAATCTCCCAAAATTCTATTTCCTTTGATTTTTCCAAAAACCTAAAACAAATAAGATGAATCCTTTTAGCACTAAAACTCTATTGAAAACTTGTTTAAAAACACTTGAGAAGGTCTGGAAATTTTGCTCTAAAAAACTTAGCCAAAATCCTAAAGAAATGAGGTTTATATAGGCCAAACAGAAAACTAGCCGTTAGGCTGATCTGTCAGCCTAACAGGCTGGCGGTTGACCGGCCGGTCGACCGCCAACGGTCAAAAATATGACCGTTGGAGCATCCCGGTCGACCGCCCAGATACAGAGAGCAGGGCTCTCTGGTCCGGTCGACCGCCCAGTCGACCGCCCAGATACAGAGAGCAAAGCTCTCTGGTCCGGTCGACCGACCGGTCGACCGGCCCTGTGTCTGCCAAACGTGCACAAGGCTGTGCACGTCGGTCGACCGCAACGGTCGACCGGCCCTTGGTTCGGTCGACCGTGCGGTCGACCGACCTGGCCTGTTACCACAGTCTGGGTCAGAAACTGGGTCAGAAAAACAGTTAAACATATTTCTAAAAATTTTTTTAAGTCTTGTAAAAGTCCCCAAAAATAGTTTTAACATTTTGCATTGATATATAAACATGTAATAAAAATTTCAACTCAAATATCAAGCAAGTTAGACTATTTTTGTGTCTTATCATTTTTACCAAAAACCAAAAACTGTATTTTGTCAAACTTGGATTTTTCAATAGGAAATATGATTTTTCCTAAAACTCATTGAAATACAAAAACATGATATTTAAACACATTGAATCATGTTGCATATGGACATAAGTCCAATTTACATGAAACATATATATATCATGGTTTTTGTCTTTAAATCCAAAATATGTTTGTTAAAAATACCAAAACATAAAACTACATGAATAGGTATGTCAAACTAAGTTTGTATAAGTCATGTAAGCATGTATGTATATAGAGCACATCTAATATACATAAAAACAAAGTAAACTTGTTTTGATCAATCTATTCTGAAAACCAAATCCAAAACATAAAACTTGTGTGTGTTGTGCACTTGAGCATATCAACTATACTAAGCTTTACAAATGGATCTAAAACACACTAAACTAAACTATGGATACCTAAGTCTTCTTGACGATTTTCATCTTCAAGTCGACTTGGTCCAAACTCCGTGATCCAACGAGCAAGGCTATGAATGATCTTGACGCTCGGGCTCGGGAATCACCAAGTGAAGGCTTCCAAACTCCTCTTTTTGAAGCAATCACCAACTAATATCTTGTTACATGATCTGAAACTAAAATCACAAGATTATTAGTAAACATAACTACATGAATTAATCATCATCAAAACTAAAGAGGAAGGCCTCCGTGTTGGCCCAAAGGCCTTCCACCCTAGTTTTGATGATGATTAACTCATGTAGTTATGTTTACTAATAATCTTGTGTTGTTTAAGTTTCAGATAATTAACCAAGATGTTAGTTGGTGATTAGCTTCAACAAAGGAGTTTAGAAGCTTTTCATGGTGATTCCAGGGCCAAAGCTTCAAGATCACACTTTGCCTAGCCCATGGATGGAGTTTGGGAGCAAGTCAACTTGAAGATGAAGATCATCAAGAAGACTTAGGTATCCCTAGTTTAGTTTAGTGTGTTTAGATCCATTTGTAAAGCTTAGTATAGTTGATATGCTCAAGTGCACATAACACACACGTTTTATGTTTTGGATTTGGTTTTCATGAATAGTAGATCAAAACAAGTTTACTTTATTTCTATGTATATTAGATATGTTTTAGATATACATGCATGCTTTAAACTTGCTAGACAAACTTATTTTGACTTTCCTATTCATGTATTGAAAAATCAAGTTTGATAAAAATACAAGTGTTGGTTTTGATAAAATTTGCAAGACTCAAAAATGAATGGATATGATAGATATATGTCTTGAAATTTTTATCACTTGTTTGTGTTTCAATACAAAATGTTAAAACAAGTTTTATAGAATTTTCAGAAAGGATAAAAGATTTTTATAAAATATTTTTCCCAGTTTTTCTGACCCAGGTTTGTGCTGACAGGCTAGGTCGGTCGACCGTACGGGTCGACCGCACCAAGGGCCGGTCGACCCATAGGGTCGACCGACGTGCATAGACTTGTGCACGACTGGCAGGCACAAATCCGGTCGACCGTACGGGTCGATCGGGTCAGAGAGCAGAGCTCTCTGTTTGTTTGGGTCGACCGGGCGGGTCGACCGTGGTTGCCCAACGGTCACATTTCTGACCGTTGGCGGTCGACCCGGCCGGTCGACCGGTAGCCTGTCAGGCTGCCAGCTCAGCCTAACGGCTAGTTTTCTGATGGGCCTATAAAAACCCCATTTCTTTGGGATTTTGGCCAAGGTTTTTAGAGACAAAATTTCCAGACTTTCTCTATTGTTTTAAAAGAGTTTTAAAAGAGTTTTTGGACTTTAATCTTCTCATCTTTATTGTTTTGGGTTTTTGAAAAATCAAAAAAAACTAGGGTTTTGGGAGATTGTATTGATTTCCATTTTCTATCTTTTACAAGAGATTTCCCAAGTAGTTTTTCTTTGTTGCTTATTTCCAAAAACACCTTGTTTCCACACTTGAGCTATCACCTATCCTAATCTATTAGGATCATTTGTTTTGTGGAAAAAGAGAAAAGAAAGAGAGTTTGAGTTTGTGGTCTTTGGAACCACTTGTTGTAAACGCCCTTATTCTTTGTGTATCCCTCTTAGGTAGAGGTGATCAGGTGATTGGTTTGCTCCCTCTATTGTGAGGTGGAGATTGGTTGTAACCCTCTTCGGTAGAGGTGTTGTGGTTGTATTGGCTACGGGCCTACCCCTCGGTTGTGAGGTGGTTGTTTGAGAGAGGAGTTTGGTACTCCTAGAGTTGTAACAAATCCTCTTCGGTAGAGGTTCCCTCGGTGGGAGATAGTGGATTGGAAATCCTACACGGTGGTGTAGGCGGGGATGTAGAGCTAGGGGCTCGAACCTCGAAACATATCCTTGTGTTTGCGTTTGATCCAATATCTCTCAACTCTCTCTCTCTCTCTCTCTCTTTATTTTGTGCAAAGTATCATACTTCATTCATATCATATTTGCTTGTGTTGAGCATAATTCATATTGCCATATCATATCTATTGCTTGTATTGCCTTGCATCCTTCATATTGCTCATCCTTATATGCTTGGCTTGATTGTGTGTGTGCCTCACTTATACTTAACCACAAGAGCTTCACATAGCACCTCAACCCATTCAAGGGGAATCAAGAGGAGTTAGTCTAGAGCCCTTCACGGGGAATTCGGCTACACTTGTGTGTTGTATTAAGTGTGTTGCAAAATTTGCATTAGCTTCCGCATTTAGCGCATTTAGTTCTTAGATTAGCACTTACACCTATTCACCCCCCCTCTAGGTGTTTTTCAATTGGTATCAGAGCTAGTGCTCCTGATATTAGGCTTAACATCCTAGGAGTGAGATCCATTTGATTGCTAATCTATTGTTTGCATTTGTTTGCTTGCACTCATATAGTTTACCATGGACTTCATGACCCCACCTAGCTATGACCCTTCCAACATTATTATTTGGAAGTATAGGATGTCCATGTACCTAAAGACCCTAGGTTTGCATGTCTTTCTTGCGGCCACCAAGAAATGCTATCTTGGAGATCGCAATCATATAGGGGCCAATGCACAAGCCCTTGAGGCCATTAGAAGCACATTAAATAAAGAATATCTTTTACTTGCTTCTAACTTTGATTCCGCATTTGCAGTGTGGAACATGTTGACAACAACCACCACCTCCAAGCTTCAAACGCCTATCCAACAAGAAGAGGAATCTAGTGGAGAGTCCGACTCACAATGCTTGATGGTCTAAGGGAATGACTCCCTTGAGGTACATTCGGAACCCCACTTAGATTGTGATGATAGTGCTAGTTCTTCAAATGATTTTGTTGATCCCCATGCTTTGAATGAAGAACTATCCATTGTGTGTGAAAAATTGATTGAAAAATATAACATTTTGAAAAAGGAAAGTCTAGGCATTAATAATGAAAATAAAAATTTGATTGCTAGACTTGATGTTGTTTTGCAAGAGAAAGAGGAGATTGCTAATGAGAGGGATTCATTAAAATCTCAACTTGACCTTGCACTTAAAGAAAATAAATTTTTAAAATTTAAAATGATTGTGATGATGTGTTGAAGAAAAATGAGTTTTTATCTTCAAAAATTGATTTTGTTTTAAAAGAGAATGTTGCTTTGAAAAATAAAATAACTTCTATTTCAAATGATCTAGATGTGTGTTTAAAGAAAAATGTTGTTTTACAAAATAAGATTGATGCACATGTTTGTCATGCTAGTGTAGCTTCTTCATCTAGTCTATCTAATGCATGTACCTTTTCTTCTAAGATTAATGATGATATTTGTATGTTAAAGAAGAGTGTAGATTGTTTGGGCTCCACTTTGAGTCAATGTATTGTTGGGCATACACGCTTGGAAACCTTGTTTCGAAAGAAACAAGCTCCATCTTTTCATGCACACCCTCCACGGCATACACATGCTCCTCACGGACACACTCATCACATGTATGCTCATGTGTACACATGTACACATTGTGGACGTAAGGGCCACCTTGCTAAATTTTATTATGATAGATTACATACTTCAAATTTAGCAAAGAATTTTGTTTGGGTTAGAGAAGGTACTAACCCCCATGGACTTAATAAGATATGGGTACCAAAGACTACCCCTCCTATTTTTGATGTAGGTGTGGGCTCTCACATGACGTGAGAGTAGCCGTACCTTGGAGTGGATGCGTTCCGGACTTAAAGGAAATCATTTGGATGCATCACTTTCAAAGGGAAGATTTGGTGGAGAGGACCACCATGTTTTGGAGATAAGGAGAGTTGCTTCTTCGGTTTTGGTAACAATCCTTTACTCCCATTTATTGTTTACATGCTTTCCATTTCATTGTTTATAGCATGTTTTGATGTTTTATAGCATGTTTCATTGTCTATGGATTAGTATGTAAATACAATGTTTATTAGATCCTTGACATACATGTATAGTATTTGAGACACACATGCTAATATGAACCCATACTTAGTGTTTTCACTTTGTTTAAGCTATAATGTACATCATGAATCTAATACATGTGAATTTACATAGTAATCATGTCTTAGTTTTATCATGATGATTTTTATATTGTGTTTTGATGCTTCATGTTAAGATTACTTGTTTAAATGTTAGTTTTCACTAAAACTAGGTATATACTTGTGCATATAGTGGGCCGCAAATAAATCTATATATTTTTGGGCTTGATTACTTATTTGAACCCATTAGATGTGCTAGTATAGTCTAGTTTTGATGATTCATATATTTCAAACTTGTATTCCATTTTTGGATTTGTTTTATGAGTTTTCACTTCATGTATATGTTTGTATTGCCAAACTTTAAGATATACATGTATACCCCTCGAGTCATTTGCCTTTCATGCAAATCTATATATAGACTCAATTGTGTTTAGGAATATGTATGTATACTTATTGTGTTGACAATTCATACATATACCTTGAAATGAAATTTGTTTTGGTGAAGATTTAGTTTTTATTGTTTTTGTGTTTTAATTGTTTAACTTCATGTATACGTCTATCTTGTCCAAACTATTAGATATACATGTTTATCCTTTTGAGCCACGTGCCTTCATGCATATATCCTTGTGGACTCGTTGTGTTTGGATATGTATGTATACTTTAATTTGTACATGACATACATATGCCATTGAAGATTAAATAAGTTTTGATGATTTTCATGTTTCATGATTTAAGGAATAATTGAGCTTAATTGGAAATTTAATAATGCCATGTCACACATTACTTGTACACTCACCATTTTTTTTAATAATTCTCATGAGTATGTATGGACTTTATTGAATATTGAGTGTTTTAAGTGCTATGTGATTTACATGTATTTTATGAAAATTATTTTTGTTGTATTCCTTGCTTGAAGGATTTCGTACTAGTTTAAAAGATTTTCCATTTAACTAGTTCGTATTCTTCTTTTGGTAGAGTTTTTCAAACAAAGCTTATTTTCAAATCTATTTTTGAAAACCCCTACCCTTAACGGGCGGTTGGATGGGAGTCCATGTCTTGTATGTTTATATTGAAAATCATTTTAAACTTGTGCATGAGATGGGAGGTAATTATATGAGTTATACCATGCTTTTGTTGTTATGTCAATTGGTATCATTGGACTCTTTCAATTGGTATCATTTTGATCTTTTTGTATACTCATATGTTTATTGTGTATGTATATTTTCAATTGGTATCATCTATTGGTGATTGGTACTCATTCTATTTCATACACATATACTTGTTTTTATTTGTGCTCAAGATATAAATTTTCACAAATCTTGTTATGCTAGAGCTTGAGCTTCAATCTTATTTCAATTGATTTAGTTTTCAATTGGTATCTTATTACAAGCCTACGCATAGTTTTTGTTGGTATTTCATAAAGGGGGAGAAAATTCGATTTTCATATTTCAATTGGTATTTAGTATTCCACTCCCTTGCTTTATGATAGAAAATAATAGTTTTTCAATTTGATATTATTTGTTTTTGATAAACAATTTAAATTAATATCATATGCTCAAAAAGAAAAATACTATTTTTTTGATATCAAGATGTCTTGTGTTTTATATTGGTATCTAAAAATTTTGTTTAAAGAAAAATACAAAAGTTTTGATTTGTATTGACTATATGCAAGGAGAGCTTAACATCTCTTCTACATATAGATTCATGATGAGTGTATCTTGTATTGAAGAGCTTAACATCTCTTCTTTATGTGGTACACGTGTGTAGGGGGAGCTTCACATCTCCTCTTATTCATTACATAACGTGTGTTATGTGAATTAGGGCTTAACATCCCTCCTTCATGTAATGCATATGTGTAGGGAAGCTAACTTAGCGTCTTCCTCTTCATGAATGTATATAGCATATAACATTTATTGATCTTTGTTTATTTTCAATTGGTATCAAGATGCTTCATTGACATATTTTTAATTGATATCATGTTTTATAGTCACCCCTTATTGACTTTGTTTTTGTTTTAGACAAAAAGGGGGAGAACATTGTTTTATGGTTTTGATTGACAAAAAGGGGGAGAAAGATTTTTACCCCTCATTTTATTTATTGTTTTGATTGTTTACCCCTTTTGTTGATGATTGACAAAAAGGGGAGAAAGATTTTGAGTTTATGAGTTTGATATATGCATATTTATGTTTTTGCATATATTAAGTTTAATATAGTTAATGTTAATTGATCTCTAGAACATGTTTTGTTTTGAATATTTCATTTGGTATCTAGAGCATCTTGTTTATGCATTGTCATTCATGCATATTTATGTTTATTTGTTTTATGCATGAGTTAAGGGGGAGCTTCTTTGAAGCTTAACTTTAATCCATGCATATATAACTCCATGAGTTTTGTCATCATCAAAAGGGGGAGATTGTTGGCCCAAAGGCCTTCCACCCTAGTTTTGATGATGATTAACTCATGTAGTTATGTTTACTAATAATCTTGTGTTGTTTAAGTTTCAGATCATTAACCAAGATGTTAGTTGGTGATTAGCTTCAACAAAGGAGTTTAGAAGCTTTTCATGGTGATTCCAGGGCCAAAGCTTCAAGATCACACTTTGCCTAGCCCATGGATGGAGTTTGGGAGCAAGTCAACTTGAAGATGTAGATCATCAAGAAGACTTAGGTATCCCTAGTTTAGTTTAGTGTGTTTAGATCCATTTGTAAAGCTTAGTATAGTTGATATGCTCAAGTGCACATAACACACGTTTTATGTTTTGGATTTGGTTTTCATGAATAGTAGATAAAAACAAGTTTACTTTATTTCTATGTATATTAGATATGTTCTAGATATACATACATGCTTTAAACTTGCTAGACAAACTTATTTTGACTTTCCTATTCATGTATTGAAAAATCAAGTTTGATAAAATACAAGTGTTGGTTTTGATAAAATTTGCAAGACTCAAAAATGAATGGATATGATAGATATATGTCTTGAAATTTTTATCACTTGTTTGTGTTTCAATACAAAATGTTAAAACAAGTTTTATAGAATTTTCAGAAAGGATAAAAGATTTTTATAAAATATTTTTCCCAGTTTTTCTGACCCAGGTTTGTGCTTACAGGCTAGGTCGGTCGACCGTACGGGTCGACCGCACCAAGGGCCGGTCGACCCATAGGGTCGACCGACGTGCACAGACTTGTGCACGACTGGCAGGCACAAATCCGGTCGATCGTACGGGTCGATCGGGTCAGAGAGCAGAGCTCTCTGTTTGTTTGGGTCGACCGGGCGGGTCGACCGTGGTTGCCCAACGGTCACATTTCTGACCGTTGGCGGTCGACCCGGCCGGTCGACCGGTAGCCTGTCAGGCTGCCAGCTCAGCCTAACGGCTAGTTTTCTGATGGGCCTATAAAACCCCCATTTCTTTGGGATTTTGGCCAAGGTTTTTAGAGACAAAATTTTCAGACTTTCTCTACTGTTTTAAAAGAGTTTTAAAAGAGTTTTTGGACTTTAATCTTCTCATCTTTATTGTTTTGGGTTTTTGGAAAATCAAAGAAAACTAGGGTTTTGGGAGATTGTATTGATTTTCATTTTCTATCTTTTACAAGAGATTTCCCAAGTAGTTTTTCTTTGTTGCTTGTTTCCAAAAACACCTTATTTCCACACTTGAGCTATCACCTATCCTAATCTATTAGGATCATTTGTTTTGTGGAAAAAGAGAAAAGAAAGAGAGTTTGAGTTTGTGGTCTTTGGAACCACTTGTTGTAAACACCCTTATTCTTTGTGTATCCCTCTTAGGTAGAGGTGATCGGGTGATTGGTTTGCTCCCTCTATTGTGAGGTGGAGATTGGTTGTAACCCTCTTCGGTAGAGGTGTTGTGGTTGTATTGGCTACGGGCCTACCCCTCGGTTGTGAGGTGGTTGTTTGAGAGAGGAGTTTGGTACTCCTAGAGTTGTAACAAATCCTCTTCGGTAGAGGTTCCCTCGGTGGGAGATAGTGGATTGGAAATCCTACACGGTGGTGTAGGCGGGGATGTAGAGCTAGGGGCTCGAACTTCGAAACATATCCTTGTGTTTGCGTTTGATCCAATATCTCTCAACTCTCTCTCTTTATTTTGTGCAAAGCATCATACTTCATTCATATCATATTTGCTTGTGTTGAGCATAATTCATATTGCCATATCATATCTATTTGCTTGTATTGCCTTGCATCCTTCATATTGCTCATCCTTATATGCTTGGCTTGATTGTGTGTGTGCCTCACTTATACTTAACCACAAGAGCTTCACATAGCACCTCAACCCATTCAAGGGGAATCAAGAGGAGTTAGTCCAGAGCCCTTCACGGGGAATTCGGCTACACTTGTGTGTTGTATTAAGTGTGTTGCAAAATTTGCATTAGCTTCCGCATTTAGCGCATTTAGTTCTTAGATTAGCACTTATACCTATTCACCCCCCCTCTAGGTGTTTTTCACTCCGGGCCAACATTCTGCTGCTTGCCAAAAATTTGAGCCATGCTTTCTCTTTTGTTGAGTGTTGTCGACAGGTCTGTCAACAGTCCTTTATGTGCAGTCGACAAGCCTGTCGACTCTACACATTTTCTTGATCTGCTTCTTTTTCAAGTTTTTTTCTTTTTCAATTTTGATTAGATCTTTTTTGACTATCATCTCTTCTTAAAAATTAGATAAATTCACAACAATCTCCACTTTGACTTGTTTTTCAAGCTTTTAGCAAAATAAATTGAAAATTTTAAAATTTTTCCTCAATTCTTTTCTTAATTGTAATCATACCATGAAGCCTTTCTTCTTGCCCCCTCTTCTTGGAGTCTTTGGCTTATTCACCGTCATACCTTGGGTCATCTCGGGCTTTACCCGAAGGCGCTCTTTCTCTTTCCTGCAACAATTTGACACAGTTCACATCTCATTGCATTCTTCGTTGAAGCTCCATCTCGCGATGAGCTCCCTCCTAGCTTGTCATTGAAACTCTACCTTCAACTATGTTTATTTCCTTCAGCTTATATATCCCTCCATGCTTCTCTCCTTCCGAGATTACTCTGTCTCCTTGGCTGACCGTGTAAGGTCTCTGTTTTAATTACCAGATTATTCTAATCAAAACAATTCATTCATAATCTTCTCATAAACTTGAAAATTTCGACAGTATTTCTCCTAAACTATGAGTCTTCCCTACTACATACATAAGAATTTCAGTTCACAACGGTGTACTTATTGATTTCAAACTTGACTTATTTATTTCAAACTTGATCATAACAATTTACTCATATATAAACATAATCCCAGAGAATACTTTTTCAATAATATATACAATATCAACTACCTCGGGAACCAAGATCAAAATTAAGTTTTTCTACACACATACCCATATGCATCTCAAGTCTATGGTCGAAAGTTGTAACATACATTAGAATTCCTTGCATGCATATAGTCTTAAAATATTTCATGTATACATATAAACACATACACAAGGAACATATAAAAAGGAGTAATCAATTTTAAACAAGTAATCCTTTCTTTCTTTGTCGAGATAATTCAAACTTCATGCGGGCCCTTTACCTTTATATAAACCTGAAAGGAGAGATTAACATAAAAGGGTGAGCTCGACGCCTCGGCAAGTAAACTAACCATATTTATTGCTTTATATCAACAATATTAGAATCAAACGATATAATAAGGACAAAAGTGAAATCGAAAGTTAATATACTCAACTTCTAAATTTAGTATTACTATACCAAATGGTGTTGATTAGACATGAAATAAGTTGTCCTGTTCTCGTCTATATATATGCATATTATATCCTTCCTAATATATCCATCACATAGAAATTATAGTTTACAATGTCCACAATACTACAAATATGAAACACAACCCAGTACACGAATATGATACACACACGATTACTCGTATATTACACGTGTACACCAGTCGCATTCCTCTTCCTCCACGAATTGGTACTAACATAACACATGTATACCATTCGCGTTATCTTTTCTCCATGAATGGCGTAACACCCCGGTTATTAAAATCCTGATTTAATATTTTAATTTGATTTAAGAGATTATACAGATTATCTGAGGTGATGATCAAATTAATGTGATGTAAAAATGGATTTTTAGAAAGTTTGTGAAAAATTTGAAAGTGGAATAAATTTAGATATTTGAATATATATATATATATATATATATATATATATATATATATATATATATATGTCATATATATTTTTATGTTATGTATATGTGAAAATTTTGTGAATAAGATTATCCTTGTATGAATACATGTGTATATATATATATTTTTAAATTTTCAATATATTTTTCATATATATATATATATATATATATATATATATATATATATATATAATGTATGAGTATATTGTGTAAATATAAGAAAATAAATCAAATTTAAAGAAAGCATCATAATAGTATATTAATGAATCAAATATAAAGAAAGCATCATAATACTATATTAATGAGGATTTAGTGGAAGAGGGTAGGTGTGCATGTAGGAATAATTAGTTCTCAAGATCTTTTCCCCCGCATCCTCATTCAACCGATCTCAGCCTCATCCTCTTTCATTTTCCCCCCAAATTAGAAACCTTCCTCTCTTTCTCTCGCCCACAAGCGCGCGCGCGCACTCTCTCTCTCTCTCTCTCTCTCTCTCTCTCAATAACATACTCTCACTCTCTCCTCCTCTCTTTCTCTCTCCCTCTCGGCTGGTGCGTGGCAACAGCAGCCGCAACCACTGTGGCTGTTGCGGCCACGGAGGGTGGCGCACGGCGGAGTGCAGCGCCACGATGGCCCCAGGGCATGGGGGAACACCAACATTTGGGTGTTATCTCAAGTTGAAGTGAGGGAGTTTTTCTTTTGTGATTTAAATTCTCTAATTTGATCTTCTTTTTTTACCACATCTTGCTCTTGATTAATTGTTGGCAAATACTCTTGATCTTTGTGAGTAAGTTGTGCTCTTAAATTATTGAGAATTAGCTGAAGAAATCTGAGATATGAGAAAATTTCGTGTATTTATTTAGATCTAGGTTTGTGTTTGGTTGATCTTGAGTAAGGTAAGACTAGTACCTTCAGTTGATAATGATACATATACTATACTACCAAAAAAAAAAATCCTAATTTGATCTTCACATATGCAAACCCTTTTCTTTATATTATTTGATTACGAATTAAAAATTGAAGTGTTGTTGGAATTGAGTTTTAAAATTGTAAATTCATCTAACTCTATTGATTTCACCACCGCCACTAAAACAAAACCTTCATTTCAAAGCTTTGTGGTCCTTTACATGAATCTTTTTTTTCTATTTTCTAGTCAATTATGAACTGTTACCTCTGTCAAATTTGACAGCTTTCATATTGTTTTTGCTGTTATAATGGATGCTCATATAGGTACAAGAGCCCTTGTCACTTCCTCAACTAAAATTTTGAAGCTCCTAATTTAGTGCACTTAGTAATCTCAATTGCATATTTCTAAACCAGAGCTACCAAAATTATTGGTGATTTAAGTTGCCATCTGAGTCCATATATGATCTTCATGTTTCATGATTACTTTTCTCCTAACTATATTGATCCATTTAGTTCGTTCCTTATACTATGGCCAAGGAGTAGGAGTTGCGACGGATGGTGATAATGTGGTAGCCAGTTCATGTCTGACCTTGAATGTCAAGTCTGAATTAAGACTGTGTATCTATTAGATTCATGTGAAATCCAACTTGAAACTAGATAAGCTTGTCATATAGATTGAATTTTTACCTAACCCGTATTCTTCCGTCAAATGTAGTACGATGTCATGTCAAACATCTTTGATTTATTATGCATATATTATGAATTTTTGATTTGATGTTTACATGCTTAACCCTTTTGTTATTTTTTTTTTTTTGAATACATACCGTAAATCAAAGCTATCCTTCTTCTCTTGAAATCTATCTGTGTATAATATAGGGTAGTGATGTCCTTTTATTTCATGATGTTAGAAATCTCTAAACCCTAGTTGACATGGCAAGGTACCAAAAGAGATGTAACCAAATTCATTAAATGAGAACTGATTACCAAGATGCTTACTTGTAGAAATTATCCCAGTGTTCCACCATCTCACAGATAATTACTCCAAACTGAAAGTTTTAGCATTTGTCCCTTTTATTTTCTAAGCAAATTAGAAACGTCAAATGTAGTCTTATACTCTAATGTTAACCATTAGGTTTTTGTCTTGTAACCCCAATCTCCCATCTTAATGTTGCACGTCTGTTTGAATCTCGTAGTAATCTCACGGTAGTCACCATATTAGTATTCGATTAGCCTTACTCTTCCAAGGCACACTATATGTAGGTTGTGTGTTATTTCTTATCCTACTGCCTTCTTTATGAGTATAATATTATCTAAAACAAGTCAAAATCTGAATTTTTGCTTTCGTCAATTTGAGTATTAGTATATCCCATGGACTGAAGCTAGTTCAAGGGATTCAACTAATTGAACACCAAATTGTTTATCTTTTGCATTGTCGTGTCATTGGCCCAAAATCCTCTTGAATTACATTTCTTTGTTTCCCTTTTTTTTTTTTTTTTCAAGAATGTTAACAGTAGACTCCTAGACACTTATTCATAATGTATGTAAAGTCATTAATCGAGATAATTAGCTAGTTATTTGTCCTGTCAGTTATAATACTCTTTATAATACGATATCATTAACAAGAGAACTAGAAGGTGAAGCAAGTAAAGTTCTTTCTCAGTTTTATTAAACTCCATAACAAGATGGGAATGACTTCCTTTGTATAAGCGTTGGTTATTGACGATAGTGAATCAATAAATGAACTAAGTGAAACTGGGATTTACTGCATAAACCGACAGTAACATCCATTATAAAAAGTGATTATAGTCAGTAACTGACTAATTTAAGGAAGCATTGAGATATTAAGAATTTTGGTTGGTCTTTAAACTATACTTTCACATTGATACTGATTACGTTCAATCAGTAACTGATGAATGATTACCATCAAGAAACTTGTGATGCCAGTGTCATGAATGAAAACTTGGGCAAATTGTTAATGTGAAGACAAATCCAGTGTCAGTTATTAGTAGACGTGTATTGAGTTATTATGGAAATAACTCCAGAATCGATAAATTAAAAAATGGTATAGTTAATAACTTATTATCGTTGATCAATAAATAGCTAATTGAAGAATGCCTGTGATACCGGCAAATTACTTGAGTAAGTAATAATTTAACATCAAGAATAAATAGTCAATAATTAGGTAATTAACAGTAATGTGAGTAAATGGATATATCGATTGTGATTATTACTTAATTGCTATGGACATGGGTGTGCGTATAGAACTTATACATATACAATTTATGATAGATCATATTACCATATATAATTGATAACTCGTTGAATGATTGTTTATTGATTGACATACTTGATGACTAGTGGCGTATGTACTCATTTTCAAATAAAAATTTCTAATGAAATAAATGATGCGTATTAGTGTGAATCTAGTGGATTATTATAAACTCCAAAGCATACTAAGACTATGGTCATGAATAAGTAGTGCCAGTCAATTTCATTCACCAAGTATCGAATGTATGAAATTAGAACCATAACTAGCTGCAAGACCTAATCATATGGTAAAAGAATGAGTATTGAGAATGTTAATAATTAATATAAATGTGGAAGGCATGCGTGTTTGAAAATGTGTATGCACCTGAGAATTGTCTGAACTTGACCGCATGTGTCACATCAGAGTTTATTAATTTCAAGTAGCATGATCTAAAAGGTTGAATACAGGTAATGCGAGTGAGACCCGATCCAAATACATGGAGTAGATCACTGCAATGATAACTTGTAACTCTGTATATGCATGTCTTCAAAATGAAAGTGATAAGCTGCAAATTGAACTGTAACAAATGGTTGGTATTCTGTATTACAGATATATTGGTTGTTATTTGCATGTATGTGCATATATGTCTAATGCATTCATTCGTATATGGAGGAAGGGGCCGGGCAGGAGCCGGTAGGAGGGGAAAGCGGTGTTACTTTTTTATATATGTATATATGGAGGAAGGAGGCTGGAGTGGTAGGAGGAGGAAGACGATGTTATTGTTATATGATATATATACATTTATATATATGCATAATGGAGGAAGGGTCGACGGAAGCCAGTAGAAGGGAAAGACGGTGTTATTATTTTATATATATAAATATATATACAGAGGAAGGGGCCGAGCGACAGCCGTAGGAGGGGGAAGATGGAGAATTTCACACTTCACATGTGAATTGTATATACATATGAGTATGTATAATGTGTGTTTTATTAGATATGACATGTGAATGTTGTGAAGTGTGATGTGTTATTGTAATATATGAAGTGTGATATGATTATATTATATATTGTGATCCTGTGTTATGGGGATGCATAAATTACGTTTATGATTAAGTTATTGTGATTGGTGTATCACAGTGAAGAGAATACAAGATACATGTGTAATATAGGTTGTGTATACATAAGATGGATTCAGTAATAAGCTCAATAGCCAAACAAAATTAGTGCTATGCAACTTCTAAATCCTATTATATGTAAAATGAAAACTAAAAAAAGATATTTGAAATCGATGACCGAAGAATCAGAATATTCCCGAAGACTATGGAGACAACTGTTTTGATTGTTACATCATGAGATGTTGTCGATTTTCTATTTTTCTTGTTTATTCCAATTTGCCATATTACTTAAATAATCGTGCTTATTAGTAACTTGTCCACTATTTTCTTGATTCTTTTGACTCTCCTTACTGAGTTGTTAAGCTCACCCCCTCTCAATTGCATGATTTTCATGTCACAGCGAGGCGGAGGCCCAACTTCAATTATAGGTGTGTGTTGAAAATCTCTCCATTAATGAAAGTACTCTAGATGTGGTTATGTGTTATCACTTGTAATAGTTTCTTATTGTACATGTTTATATCCTTATTCGATATGTACTTGTTGCTTGTGATATATGTGTAGGATGGACTTTATAGAGATAAGATGGACTATGATGATTATGACAAGTTAGAATTATCGAAAGTTTTGTTTGGATTGTGAATGCCGAGAGGTATACTCTCGATCTTATTATATTGTGATTATCTGAATGTAACACGTGGATAAGTAGGCTAATGTTAGATAAAATTATTGTGATTATATTGTATATCAAGTCAGATCAGTATTTACAAAAGAGGTGCTCTAGAATTTTTTAGGATTGGAGATGATTATGATGATCTATCGATTCATAGCAATGTTTATGCTAATTGAGGATTTTAGAAATCTAGGATCATTACAGATGGCATCAGAGCTCAGGATATAGAATGAGGATTTAGTATAGAATAGTTGTCGTAGGGAGATGATTGATTGCTATGCATGTGTGTATCTTGTTTGTATATGAATGTGTTGTTGATGTCGGTGGTTTAAAGGGTAGGAGTTCTTACATGTATGATTAATTCTGAAGCACGGGATATTTGATCACTGTCCAGATTATGATATCCACATGCCATAATTCAAATGTGCTCTGCTGGAGGTGTGGTCCCTCAGTATGAGCTGCCAGTGATAAGGGACATTGGAGTAAGGGAATGATCAAAATATCAGGCGAGTGAGGATTAAGTCAACTCGTAAGAACATAGTATTGAGTTGATCCAAAAATAATAAATGTTCAAGATGAAAGTTTGAAGAAGATATAGAATTGAAAAAGAGAGTATTAGATAAAAGAAGAATGTAAAAGTTTTACACTCATCAAATTCCTGCTATGCTAAGTTTTGAGGACGAAACTTTTGTAAGGGGGTAGAACTGTAACACCATGATTATTAAAATCTTGATTTAAGAGATTATACAGATTATTTGAGGTGATGATCGAATAATCTGGTGTAAAAATGGATTTTTAGAATTTTGTGAAAAATTTGAAAGTGGGATAAATTTGGACATATGAATATATATATATATATATATATATATATATATATATATATATATATATATATATATTATATATATATATATATATATATATGTCATATATATTTTTGTGTTATGTATATGTGAAAACTTTGTGAATACCAAACAAGGATGATCGTATTCACAAAGTTTTCACATATACATAACACAAAAATAATATGACATATATATATATATATATATATATATATATATATATATATATATATATATATATATATATATATATATATATATATATATATATATATAATGACGTCCCGATCTCGCGAGTACGGAGACGTCACTTCGACGTGTATACGTAGGTCAGAAATACCCTCACGTATATACGCTAAGCATCAGTACAAGTAAGATTCAGAGTACAGAAACACAGTGGTAATATACATTCCAACAGAAAATACAAGTGTGTCAGTACCAGGTGATAACATATGTCGAGTAAGTGATAGCATGTCAATTGTCAAGTGTCATATATCAGGTGTCAGGTATCAGGTGTCAAGTGATAATATGTTAAGTACCGGGTGTCAGATATCAAGTGTCAGAGATCAGGTGTCAAGTAATAACATGTCCAAGTACCGGTTAGTGTCAGATATCAAGTGTCAGTATCAGGTGTCAAGTATAAACATATTAATGCCAGGTAATTAACATGTCGGTGTCAGTGAGTCAATATGAAGCCACAATATTATATGTCAGGCAATCATTGGTCATGTATATGATACAAGAAAAACAATATAGTTAAACATTTTAAACTCTTCACAACCATATCTATAACAACATAAATAATCTTTTAATTAGCTATGCGGAGCCGAGCGAATCGGGAGCGTATCTAGCATACCATGTAAGTATAATACCAGTTCAATAAATTATAATAACGGTCGTTAGGTATTCATATAACATGCTAATTTTAAAAAATCACTCGCATATTAAATATCAACTCGCATAACGATGCATCATGTATTAAAAACTAGAGTACCAATTGTTAGGCATGTAACGGCAGTAATAAGACATCCACATATCAGTATATCATAAACACTAAAGTAGCAGTTACTAAATATGAATTGAAGATATCAAAGCACTTAAATTTATATCGAGCCCTAAAATAGAATTTGCAAGCATGAAGCAACACAAGAAAAAAATACTCGCCTAAAATCGGAACACAATACCGAGTTATAATCCGGGAAATTCGCGAATACGTGCGAGTATGCTACCAATCCATATATTCATATATCTATATTTATTTACATTATATATATGAGAGAGAATGAGAGAGAGGGGAGAGAGAGAAGAGAATTAGTTAGAGAGGGAAGGAGGCTAAGAGAGAGAGAGAGTTGTAGGGGGAGAGAGAGAGGGAGTGTATGTTGGTAAGGTAGGGTAATTAGAAAATAAGGGGAAGGGTAAAAGTGGAAAGAAGGGAAAAGAAAGAATAAAAGAAAGAAAGAAAGAAGAAAGAAAAGAGAGGGGGAGTTGGGGTGGTGGCCGGTGGCCGGTGGCCGGCCACCGCCTGCAGCCTGGGGCGGCGGCGGCACCGCCGGAGGGGGGTGGTGGCGTGGCCTTGGGCCCAGGGAGAGGGGGTTGGTTTGTTGGAATTGTTGTTGTTTTGTTATTGTAGGTGTTGGTGGTGGTGGTTGTGGTGGTTGACGGTGGTGTTGGAGAGCTGGAGGAGGAGAAGGAGATGGTGATGTGGTGGTGAAAGTGGAGGAATTGGTAGAATTGGTGGAATTGGTGGTGAATTTTGAAGAAAAAAGAAGTTATGGTGATGGGTTTATAGAGAAATTGGAGAAGATGAGTTAGTTTGAGGAGGAGGAGAGGGAAGTGGGAAGTGAAGAGGGGATATAGGGGAGGCGGCGGCACCAGCTAGGGGGCGGCGGCGCTGGCGGTGGAGGCGACGGTTGTGAGAGGGGAGCGAGGGTGTTGGTAGGAGAAATGAGAAGAAGATGGAGGAGAAAATGGGAAGAAGGGAAGAAAAGAAGGAAAAATAAATAGAAAAAAGGGAGAGGAAGAGTATGGGAGAGGGATAAGGGGAGAGGGGCTGCTGGTTTGCAGCTGCTGGTGGCTGCCATACGTTGGCAGGAAATGAGGGGAATGGGAGAGTTGGTGAAAGAAAAGAAAAAGGAAGAAAGAGAAGGAAAAGAAAAGAAAGGAAAGAGAAGAAGAAAAAGAAAAAGAAAATGAAAAAGAAAAAGAAAAAGATATTAAAATATAATTAAAATATATTATTAAATAATATATAAGTAGGATAAATTAGGAGAATTAGGTAAAGGAGAGGAGGAAGAAAAAGTAAGAAAGGAAAATAGTCGATAAATAATATTATTATTTAAATGGGTTAAATTTGACTGAATCAGAAATGCTCTAAAAAATTCTCAAAAATAGAAAAGATTATTTTAAAATGCCTAGTGAAATTGGATTCAAAAAATTCATTCTGATTTTCAAATTAAAATCTTGGAATCTTCCGGCGATATAGTCGACACCAAATCGATCAAATTTTGATAAATTCAGAAAAATCTCAAAAAATGTAATTAGATAGAAAATAAGATTCTAAGAAGTAATGTGAAAGCTAGTTCTAAAAATTCAACTCCATTTAAAAACTAAAAATCTAGGAATCGGTCAGCGTTGCCGACCGACACCCGTTTTGAAGATTTTGTAGAATAATTATGAAAATTTCAGAAAATCATGAAAAATCTAAAATATTAGAAACAGTATTTGTAACTAAAATTGGTCAAATCAAACTACCAGAAAGGTCAATCAGGCAGTACGCTGGTATCGGATTCCCGGTCCCATATCAGGGCTGACTTTAAGACTGAGAATCTAGATCCGATACCAAATAACACAAGCAAACCACAACCCAAAAATAAATACTGGGAAGAAGATTGAAACAATACGGTAAAAAAATCAGGACACGTATCTGGGTACGTATCCCGGGAACGGGGTGCTATATTTACCCACCTAACAAAATTTCATCCTCGAAATTGCTGTAAGGAAAGTGAACACGTAAGAGATTAGGGTCAACGATGATAATATGATAAAGTGTGAAGGGTAAGGAAGATTACCAACTCAGGACACACAGAGGATGGGGGGGTAGCGATCACAGTGACATCTTCAGGGCTCCTGATCTGGGTACTGAGCTCCTTGCCCTTCCACTACCACATCTGATGCCTCGGCTTCTCCTGCTGAGAAATTGTAAGCTTGGCCTCTCCCACGATCAGCTCCAACTCTTGCTCCTCTCTGTTGGGGTAGTGAGTGGAGCTCTTCTTCCATGGGCTCAGGGTTTCTTCCCGGCGGTGATGCTGGAAGTGCTAGAGGTGCTGGGGTAGTATTCCACGTCCTCTTTAAACGGACAAACACCTAATGAATGATCACCCGATTCACATACCAAACACAACTCGTTTGCCCCGTCAGGCAATTGCTTTGGATGTGTCCGGGCTTCAGGCAATATCCGCATAGCGTCTGCTGAGGGGGAGGTCGGAATGGTCGCCTGACTATCAGGCCATTGCTGGGTCTGGTTGGGTCTTCTTCACTCATTAATTGAAAGGGTCTATTCACTGGCCTGTTCTGCATCTGGTGCTTGTTCTTCTTCTCTAGTCCCCATTTCTACTTCACGGGCAATAGAGAGAAACCTGAGAGTACTTCTTAAGCTGCTGAGGGATAAGACATATCTGGATGTCCATCTTCAGCCCTGTTGAAATCTGCTGGCTCGCTTCTCCTCATCGCTCACCATGTAGGGTGCAAATCGACTGAATCTCAGAAATTCAGCAGCGTACTCATCCACATATCGTTTCAACTGCTGTAATCTGATGAACCGCTCTTCTATCTCTTTCTAAGTTGTTGCAGGGAGAACCTCTCATAAAAACCCTTCGAAAACTAATCACAAGTAATAGGTTTCTCCAATCTCGCTTCTTCTGCAACCACTAGGTTCTGGTCACATCTTTCAGCTATATCTTAGCCACTTCCACCTGGTTCTCATCAGGAATCCGGTCTGACTCAGAAGATCTGTAGAATCAATCAGTCACTGTTCGGCGTCAAACGGCTTCTCAGTACCCAAAAATATAGCCGGCTGTAGTCTTCTGAAATCGGATACATTACTAGGGCCTTTAGTCTCTAGGTGCTGTCAATAATGCTTGCCGCAGGAGCTCTGTCTGCTGATGCTGACTCTCCATCATGCCATGAAGTACCCTCATCATTTATCGCTCTCTCCATTAGGACTGTCACGGG
Source organism: Agave tequilana (assembly GCA_038442645.1). Taxonomy (NCBI): domain Eukaryota; kingdom Viridiplantae; phylum Streptophyta; class Magnoliopsida; order Asparagales; family Asparagaceae; genus Agave; species Agave tequilana. Next base: position 1,376 of record JAVJIF010033239.1, on the reverse strand, counting down.
AAGTGCCAGGACCGTTACGTATTCTCCGACCTTCCATATCTGAGTTGGTTGAAGGGATGACGGGAAGAAGCTGAAAGGAAAAAGATAGAAGGGGTCTCAGGATCCAAGAAATAGATTGTGAAGATGGAACAGATAACACCGCACTTGCGATTGGAATGTTGATCGGTCACATATATTGCATACATATTGTCACATAACCATGCTTATTATCTAAATAAATCATATTAATAAGTCCTATTTTCCTTTATAAAATGCAGGCCCATTGCTAAAGGATAGGAAAGAGAAACGAGCCCAAAAGCCCATCAAATTCTGATTTAATTCAGAATAAATTCGAAATCAAGAAATCAGGGCAGATCTTGGCAAATCAGAGAGGTTGAAAACCGATTGAAATAGATCTTCCCCAAATCAAGTGGTTAAAGCCAACAATAAAGATCGTTTCGTCAATTCAGGAGTTGAAACAGTGAATCCAGCAAGACAAAAGGGAGTCTAGCCCACACCAACAACTTCTCCACCAGGTGTGGCCACTTGGCCACATCTTGGCCGGATTTGCAGCCCAAGCGGCGGATCCGCGGTTTGTTGGTGGAGATAAGGGGAGCGTTTCCTTATCTCCTCACTCCTTTTCCTCTGGGGTTTTGCCTATAAAAAGACAGGGTTTTGTACAGAAAAAGGGACCGGAACTTAGTTTTAGTTTTTCGCTTTATTATTTAAGGTTTAGGCTCTTTGTTAGATAGTATAGAAGTTGTATCTTTGTTTTATAATTTATAGTTCAGTTCAAATACCAGTGAGAGAGAGAGGAATTAAACGATTATAATCTGAAGATTGAAGTGACATCAATAAAAGGATCAAGATTTCTCTTCTTTCACTCTAGTTCACAGGTATGTTTTGCTTAATTTACATGTATTTATTTTTCATCTTCCATGAGTAGCTAATTTCATTTTCAGGGCTCACTATTGTTCCTCTCTCCGATCCCTCTTCTTTTTGAATGGTTTTGATAAAAAGACTCAATGAATCATTTGCATGCCTAAACTAAGCCTTTCTTGTTCAAAGCGTTCTTGAAGGCACATGAGGATGAGTTTGGATTTTTAAACTTTACTTCTTTTAAAACGTCTCTTTAACTTGTTTTTATCTCATACTTGAACTACTTGATGATTTTAACATTCAATTCAAGACGATTTCTTAAAGAAAAGAGTTAACTTTTCCAACTATCTTATGTGCTTTACTTAAAACTTTCTAAACTCAATCTTATGTTTTTGCCGATGATCAAGTTGAGGCACTAAGGATTTCAAGAGAAGAACACATCGTTGAGTAGTGAGATAGTGAGCCAGATCTTCTTCGTATATAAAAAACAACAAATCACTCTTCAAGCTTTATAAAAA